>LLCB01000075.1:0-201514 GCA_001414345.1 Hymenoscyphus infarciens
GATATATCTTTATATACTAACTTCTCTCCTAAAACATATATATATATATATTATATATATATATATATATAAAAGTAAGTTTTTTTCCTCTTAATTAGACCTAATTTAGAGTTAATACGATATAGTAAAATACCTCTCTTATATCCTCCTAGTACGCTTCTAGCTATCTACTAAGTCTACTACGTTTAGTACTTTTAGATAAAATCTTAGAATAGAGATTATATATATACTTTTAAGAAAGCTAAGTTAAAGAAATATAGATACTATATTAAGTAGACTATTATATATATCTTAGTAAGTTTAATTCTAAATATATTCTAAATCTATTCTAACTTAGGTAGTTACTATAGTTTATAGAGAAGGAGTTTAATAAGCTTAATCTTAAAAAGAAGAAGAGAGAGATTAAGAAGACTATTAAGGCCTTAGATAAGATATTAGTTATTACTAGTATAGAGATACTAAAGAATAGTTTAAAGGTATAGTTTACTCTTTTAGAGAAGACTTAAGTACTTTATACTAAGGTTACTATAAGTATCTCTTACTTATTAGAGAGGTTTTAGTTACTAATATTCAATAGTCTTTATATAGTATTATAAAGAGTAGAACCTCTATTTAAACCTAGGTTTAGGTCCTTTTTAAAGCTTATCTAAAGAATTTATAAGCGTCCTCTTCTAAGCCTATTATAAGTGGTTACTAAGAGAAGAAGCGTTCTTATAAAGAGGAGATAGAGAAAGAGCTAATTTAGGCTTCTTATACTTAGAAGAGTAGAGAGGAGGATAATAAGTTAGAAGAAGAAGAGGTAGTATAAGCTCTATATTAGTAGTAACTTAGTCTTAGTTCTTTACTTTATTAACTTTAAACATTCTTATTAGTTAGTGTTTTATCTTAGGCTTTTATTATAAGTTTCTTATTAAGAGTAACTAGAATTAGAAAGTATTAATAAAGTTTTATAAATTAACTTTTTTTTCTAATTCTTATCTAATTCCTATATATTAATCTATTTAAAGAGGAGTTAGAGTAGTCTTAGTTCTTCTAAATATTTAGTATAAAAGTCTTTTAAATAATATAGTAAACGCTAAAGATTATCTATAGAATACTAAGTAAGATCTAAATTATATCTAATCTATTTTATTAGTATTATAGCTATCTTTTAAAAAGTCTACTACTAAGTATTTCTTATATCTCCTATTCTTATATACTTTTAATAATATCTAGTAAAGGCTCTAAAGCCTCTTACTCTAGTAGAGAGGTATTTAGGTTCTTTAAAAGTATATTAGAAACAAAAATATTATAAATTAATACTTCTTCTAGAAGTTTTAGCTTATAAGAGTATCTTATACGTTCTAGTATTTTAAAAAGTCCTATCTACTATTTAGTAAGCTTTCTACTAGAATACTTTATCTTAAGATTCTTAGTAGATAAGTAGACTTTATCTCTAATGTTCTAGTTAATAGCTTTTTAGTTTTAATTTATACTATTCTCTATTTTTTACTAAGTTTTATCTATATTATTTTTAGCTATCTTCTAAATAGAGTATATATATTAAGCTACTTTTACTACTTTAATATAGTTAAGTCATTTCTAGAGAATAGAAGTCTTTAATATATTCTAGTCTTATAAGATTCTTAGGTTAAGTCTAAACTTAAGCTAATAAGAAGTTATACTAATAGATAAGTATAGAAGTGTTATTTATACTCTATTTATTAGAGAGATTAATTCGCTCTAGTTATCTTAATAGTAGGTTATAAAGAGCTTTAGTCTCTAATTAATATATTAGTTTATTATTTCTATCTATTTATCTATCTATTTATAATAGATAGTACTAAGCTTAAGCTTAATACTAATTATTTAATAAAATTTAGTCTAAAATAATAATATAAATTAAGGTTTTTAATTAGATATAATTGATTTAGAGTAGTAACTAAAATAGTAAATCTAGTAAATAAAGAGTTTAACTAGTCTTTTAATATCTATAGTTAAGTAGTAGAGTATTAATACTAAATCCTTTCTAAGTTAGTTAATAAATACTAAGATAGTATTATATCTATGTTTATCTTTTAAAAATAATTTAAAATCTATATATCTATATATAAATATTTTATAAAGTAGTTAAGTATTAGTAGAGAGTAAAGAAAGCCTTATTACTTAGTTTATTAAGAATAAGAGTATTTATAAGCTTAATAATTTACTATATACCTTCTATAGTCTAAACCTAATCTAGCCTAGTAGTAGTGTTATACTAATAACTAGTATATCTTTTTTATACTTAGATAAATACTAGATACTTAGTTATAGACTTCTTAGATTAGTTTTATATAGAGTTTAGTATTTCTTTAAATATAAAGTTAATTCTTAAATAAGAGTAAATTATCTAATAAGACAGAGTATCTATTTAGAAGTTTATAATATTCTTTTTAAAAAGAATATAGGTTATCTTCTTTTAACTTCTAAATTATATCTAAACTTATCTCTAGAATAATATCTAACTAAATTATATTAAGAAATATAGACTATTCTTATAAAAAGATCTTAGTAAGTTTAGTATTAATTTAAAAGTCTAACTAATTAGATATTAAAAGAGTATAAGAGTAACTATCTAATTTAACTTAATTATAGGTTTTTAAGTCTTATTTATATTAGGTTAATATATCTACTTTTTAATTATTTTTCTTAAATATAAATTAGATCTAAAAGTTAAAGTCTAATAAAAACTCTATCTATTAGACTTACTTAGTTATAAGTAGCTTAGTTATTATAAAGTATTCTAATAATCTATAGTCTAAATATATATTAATATACTTCTACTATAATATAAGTTTAAGATACTATTTCTTAAAAGCTTTTATAATAGAATATAGCTCTTTAATATAAATATCTTAGTTTAATTTATAGATAATTAGAATATATAAGTAGAATCTAATAAAGTATTAAAAGCTATTATATTATTATAAGAATATACTTACTATTACTCTTTCTAAGAAGTCTATTTCTAGCTTTATATTATAATTAGAGTGAAAGTAGTATAAGGTTTAAATTATAAGTAGTCTAGTTCTTAGTACTTTAAAAGCTTCTTTATATTTAAGTATCTATAAAAATAGCTTTAAAGAGTATATTATTATAGTTAAGAGTTTAACGATTTTAATATAACTTTTCATAAATTATTTATAAAATCTTATAAACCTTAGATAAGACTTTATATCTATTATAGTAGTAGATTAGACTTAGTTTTATAAAGGTTTTACCTTTTTAGAATTAACTTTAAGTCTTTTTATAGTTAAGATAAATCCTAAGTATTTAACTCTAATAATAATAAATTTACTTTTCTTAATATCTACTTAGAGTCTTATATCTTAGAGCTAATTTATAACCTTCTTAATCTATTTCTTATATTCTTTAATAATATCTAAATAAATTAAAATATTATCTAAGTAAGTAATATAGAAGTTATCTAGATAGTTAATTAAGATATTATTTATATAATATTAATAGATAATAAAGCTATTATAGAGTTTAAAAGAGAAGACTTTATATTTATATATACTATACCTAGTTTTAAATATAGTTATCTCTTTTAAAGTAGAGTCTATTTAGATATAATAGAAAGCTTATCTTATATCTAACTTAGTAAAGATTTTAGCTATTTTTATCTTTAAAAGAAGCTTATTAATTTAAGAGATTAGATAAGGATTATTTTAAGTTAAAGTAGTTAGCTTTTTATAATTAATAAAAAACTATAACTTATTACTATTAGCCTTTTTAATAAAGAATACTAGAGAGATAAAAGAGCTATTATTATTAATAATAAACCTCTTATCTAAGTTCTTTATAAGATACTCTTTTATAGCTTTAAACTCTATAGTTAACTATTAATATAGAGGTAAAAAGAAGTTAAAAAGTAGTCTATTTAAAGTAATCTTATAATTATATTTATAGTAAGAAGAGAGCTTATTAGAAGCTACTTTTAAGAATACGTCTTTATAAGAAGAGTAATATTTTAGAAGTTAAGCTTATATTAGAGCTCTTATATTATTATTATTCTAAAAAGAGGCTAATATTTTATTAATAATCTAATCTAGCTTATAGATACTAGTTATATAGAATTCTAAGTTAAGTTATTTTATATTAAAATATATAATATTTAAGTTTATTTTACTAATAGAAGAGTATAGAGTCTAGCCTTTTAAGGCTATACTAGTAGTTTAAAGAGGCTTTAGACTAGAGTTAGAAGTTAAAATTTTAAGAGATATTATTATAAATAGATATAATAACTTAGCTATTTTTATAAGTCTACTCTTTTTACTTCTTTCTTATTAATAGATTATATATTCCTTTTAATTTATATCTAACTAGTAATTTAAAATAGGTTTCTAGTTCTAGCTAAAAAGTAAAAGTAAAATCTTCTTACTAAAGTAGAGAGTTAAAAGGTAATTAGCTAGCTAAGTAATCTAATTTTTTAAGAAGTTAAAAAGGACTTTAAAATAATTTAACTACTTATTACTAATAATTAAGTCTTATTATTTAAAGTCTAAGATAATAAAGAGGTAGTTAAAGATATAATATTTATTAATATTTAGATATAGTTATATAAATTAGGTTACCTAGCTTTTAGTATTATTATTATATCTATAAATAAATACTAAATATAGTAATTTCTAAATCTTTAAATATATTACTTTAGATAATTATAAGACTAGAGGTCGATTTAAAATTAAGTATTTATTTACTTCTATATCTACTAAGGCTTATAATTTAATACTATATCTCTATATATTAAGAGTAGTATTTATAAGAAACTCTTTTCCTCTTATAAGCTTAGAAAGGTTAAGTCTAGTTAGAATATATTTATATAAGCTTAAGAAGGAGTTTATACTTAGGTCTCTTTATTTTCCTTTTAACTTAAGTTAGAGTTAAAATACTCTTTAAATAGTTATTCTTTCTTAAGTTAATTATCTATTTTATTAATATTAGATAGATTAAGATAATTAGATTTAAAATATCTAAGCTTACTATAATAGTAATACTTTATACTAGTAAAGACTTAGTCTATTAACGTAGTCTTTAATCTTTTACTAGTAGAAGAGAGTCTAGAAGTTTATAAAACCTTCTAAGAGGTAGAATAGAGTCTATATATAAGTAGAGAGGGTTTTAGTATAGAGCTAAGTAAGGATTAAAAAGTATTTATCTTTTTAAATAATAAGATTATATTAATTAGCTTAGCTATAATACTAGTTATAGATAGCTCTATATTTTAGTACTTCTTCTTATCTAAGACTAAAAGATCTACTACTATTTTATTAAAATTATAATTCTATCTTCTCTTAGCTAATATAGAGCTATCTTAGAGCTAGAATATAATCTTTTCTTATAGCTAGTAGAATCTTTCTAACTCGAGTATCTCTTTAAGTATAGCTATACTTAAGAAGTATATTTTAAACTTTAAAAAGGTTTCTTCTATATAACTCTTTCCTTTTATTTATAAAGCTTAAAATTCGTTCTAAGTATTCTCTTTCTTATAATTTATTAAGAAATATAAATTAAGAAGTTCTATTATATTTTATTAATCTTTAAAAGCTATACTACCTATATTTAAGTTATATTAGAGCTCTAAGTAGTTTCTAGTAAGTTTTATTATTATCTTTTAGATAAGAGCTTTATAGGTTTTAGATATATAGTAATAGTTAACGTTTACTTAGAGTCTATTATATATAGATATCTTCTATTACTTATAAATAGATAAAGTACTATTATCTAAAGGTTTAATTTTCTTTATAATTTTACTTTTAATAGCTTATTAGGCTTTTAGAGTACTCTTAGATTATAAGTAGAGACTAGATTATTATAAGAGAATAATATTAAGAGTAGAGTTATATATTTAATAATAGTATAGTATAGTAAGAGAGTATAAAAGAGTTTAAATTAGTTAGTAAGAACTTAGACTCTAATTATTATTTAGTAAGTATTTACTAATTTATTAGACTAAATCTACTAATTATATAATTTAGTTTTCTTATTATAAGATCCTCTCTTCTTTCTCTTAGTCTTTAGCCTCTATAGCTTATATTATACTCTATATATCTCGTCTTTATTTAAAAAGTCTTATTAGTCTCTCTAGCTTTTAAACGCTATATCTTTACCTTTATTATTTTATAACTTTTTATTATTCTTAAGTATATAGCTCTAAGTCTAAAACCTTTTAATAGATACTTAACTCTCTTCTCTAATAAGAGGCTCTATACTTAGAAGTGGAGCTTATAAGAGACTTAGAGTTACTTCTAATTCTAATATATTAAATATTAATTAAAGAAGAGTAAAAAGGTCGATTTAAGAGTTTTCTAGATAACTATTATATATTAACTATCTAAATTATATATAGTAGTCTTTATACTAAGAGAGTTATTAGAATTCTTAAGAATACTTAATATATTCTAATTTCTTAATATATAAAACACGAGTTTTACTAGCTATTTATATAAATACTAAACTCTAGTATTACTAGCTATCTCGGAAATCTCTAGAATCCTAGCTATTTAAGTAAAGCGTTATAATAATCTAAATCTAAGCTAAATTAAATTTAAAATAAAAAGTAATAATAAGCTTAAAAGAGATATTATAAAAGCTATTACTAATAAAGAAGAGTTTTTCCTTTTTATATAATAGTATAAAATATATACTACTACTAAAAAGGTATATAAGAGTATATTTAAGATAGAATAATATATATAAATACTAGGCTCTAATATAGAAGAAAAGGAAAAACTATTCCTCTTTTATACTAAATATAAATATCTATATATAAGAGATTAGAAGCTACTAAGTTCTAATAATAATAATAACTAAGCTTTATCTAATATAGCTAATACTAAATAATAAGAGCTAAAAAGCTAAATATATAATATCTAAATCTTAATATCTTCTATATATAAATATTAGATATTAATATCTCTAATATCTTTAGTTATATAAGTATTAGTTATTCGTAATCTTAGTCTAGAGATATTAATATTTTTACGAATACTAGTAATTTAGAATAGCGTACTATTATAGAAAATAGACTATTATATTACTTCGATTAAATTAATATTAGAAAGTTTTTTAGATTTTAAGATTCTATTTATTATATATACTACCTCGAAGTCTATTTATATAATAGTACGAAATATATACTACTATTAAAGAGATATATAGAAGTATATAAGCTAGAAGAACGTATATTATTACTAGGCTTAATATAAAAATAAGAAATAACTTCTTCTTTTTAATATAAAGAGAGATAGAGTATATATATATAGAAGATTAGATAATATAAACAGAGTTTTAGATATCTATAAATAGTTTTAAACTAAACTATTTCTAATATAGATAATAATAAGATTTTAAAGCTTAGTAGAACTTTCTATAGTAGAAATAGAGAGCGATATAGTTAAGAGATTCTTTTATAATCTAGTTACTATTATTATAAGCTTAGAAAGTTATCTCTTCTAGACTTAAGAGATATTTTATATAGAAATAAAGTTATATAATATTCTATTTCTACTATATATATAGTAGAGTTTTTATCTCTAAATATAAAGCTTCTTAGAGCGTTTTTAACTCTAATTTTTATATATAATAAATAATTAATATTATATATTTATAAAAGATATATAAGTTAAGAGAGTTTAATAAGATTAAGTAGAATAATAATAAGAGTAATCTTATAAACGCTATAATTAAAAAGAATTACTATAGCGTCTTATAAAAGTTAATTAATACTAATAAGCTAGATATTAAAGAATTTAAAATAGATAGAATAGAATAAGAGATAATAAGCTTATAAAATAAGACTTTCTATTTAGTTAAGAATAGAGAATAGAAAGCTATAATTATTTAGACTAGATATAAGATTTTTAAGAATTTTAAGTAACTTCTATTCTTTTAAAAAAGTATTAGTATTTATATATTTAAGAGTAATTAGTTACTTAAAGTAGTATATAGAATCTTCTTATTTAAGAGCTATTTAAGTAGATATAGTAGCTAGCTCTACTTAATATATATAAATAATAATATCACTTTTTTTATATTAAGCTTTATAACTACTAAGTTATACTAATAATATTCGCTACTAAAAAGTCGAAATAATCTAGACTTATTAGTTTACTAGCTATTAAAAAGTCTTAATAATATATATTTAATATAGTTAATCTATTATTTTAGATTTATTAGTTTATTAAAAATTAAACTATATTTACTTAATATATATATACTTTCTTTTATAATTCTAATCTTATACTATAGTCTATCTAGATAGCTTATATCTATACGTCTCTTACGTCGCGTTTTTATTCTTAGATCTTATTTTAGACACTTAGATAATTTAGTATATAGCTGCTATATAAGTGCTACGTAGTTATTATATAGCTATCGCGTAGCTACCGCGTCGTAACGCTCTAACCGAGTTATATAACTCTTAGGAGAGCTAGTTATATCGGTTATAATTAGCTCTTAAGAGGGTCGGGGCTCGCTTATATCCGCATGCCCGTGGTGCGCGAAATACCCCGCCAACGAGTTAGGCTTGGTAGGTGCTTTAACTCCTAGCGTGCACGTGATAACACAGACAAGGTCAGGCGGCCACTTCCAATCTCCCTTCCATCAATCACAATACCATCCCACTACCACTATTCTGCCTTCCCCTATCGGCCATGGCCCCCTTAACTGATTCTTTTATTGATGGCCTCCTCGCCCGTCGAGTCGTAAAAGGTTTTGACCTTTTAATTCCCGGCTTTGAAGACCTCGATGAGTCTCAGGAAGCTCAAGTCATCGCCAGACTACAGTACGTGACCAGGAAATCTTCCCAGTCCTCCAGGGGAACCACGCTAACATGGCGTTTCTTTCGCGCTTGGAAGGCAAGAAGAGAGAGAAGGGATATGCGGACCCGGTTTTGATCCAAAGGCTCTTGAGGATGCGCTATCGTCAGTACTATTACTCCTATCTATTTATTCGTTGTACTAATATTGTCATACTGCAGAGACCTTCTGCCACGACGTCATGGAATCCCTAGCCTGGACGATAGGAAAAACAATTTGAGGATTGCTTTTGAGCTGTCACATAATGTCAACGACTTTTACAAAAGAGTCTGCAGCGTTCCTACAGAGCCTCTCATTGATAGTCGGGAGCCCACACCACCGGGTCCAACTGAGGAAGAACAGCTTATCGAGGATCGATATCTCGAGATCCTGGCGCGACAAGATCTAGAAGCCGACGGTTGTCCTCCTTGCTACCCTCCCGATCTTCAGATTCCCCTGCGAGAGATTCCCCAAGAATATCAGGGAATAATATCATACTGGCAATTGTTCTCTAGCACAGATAATGTGGAGCTCGTAGCCCAGCTTTTTGACTGGGAACGATTCCGCGACTACCAAAAGAGGGTCCGACATTACTATGAAAGGACAAAAAAGTCTTTCAGCGAATATGTGGATCGTGTTCGCGAACGTCGACAAAAAAATGGATTAGGGGGAGATGTGCGCTTGCGATTCAGCCTAGAAGAAAACAATCGTAAGCTGGAGAACTGGATTGAGTTCCAGGCTTACCATATTCATACTCGCATTGAAAAGTTCGAGAGGGAGCTAGGCGCTCAAAAAGAAAGGAAGGACGCTCTTCAGAAGGATGTCGACAGTGTAGACGCCGCGGTATCCAAAGAAGCGGCTCGAATTATGGAGTCCAACCAGCGACACTGGAAGCATCAAGAATGGAAGCTGGAAATGGTGAAGTATTTCCTGCAATGGACTGAGCAGCAGCGCATAGCGATGGATCCCGGGTATTCGACGCCCGTCGAAGAAGACCGTGATGATAGGGTGGCTCTACCGAAGGCAGTCCGAAGGGCCTCTGTTTCCGACCGTCGAACGAGGAAACCAAAAGCTCGCTCAGTCCTCGGCGAACCGAGGATCTCGAAATCTCAGACTCGGAAACGAGGTGTGCGACGCCAGAAGCCCAAGACACCGGATACTGCGCCCAAGCCCGCACCTCCTTCGATGGACTTCAGTCCTCCCACAAGTAATGCCTCGCGGATGCCAGAGAGTCAACCCGCTCCGCAGAAGGTATCTAAGGCAAAACGATTCGATAATGCCAACGCGAAATCAGCAGCAGCATCGCGACGGCGCGCGATTGGGGAAAAGCGATCTTCGGACGCACAATCCCTACGACGATCACAGCCTGCGCCGGTGGAGGTTACGACGCGCAGTGGGCGGGTGTCACGGCCACCAGTGAAATGTGTGCCAGCGTGAGAGCCGCTCGTTCTCTGCAAGATAACCTTGATCCGTTATGGCTAGCGACTATATTGAATTTGACGGCTGGTTGTCGAAAACACACTCCTAAAGAGCAAACAAAATATGTGCCTCCACTGTTCTCGAGACATCCTCGACCCAACAGCCAAGGCAAACCCGGAGTTCTCACACTAATCCTAGTGCCCTACCTTCGAAACCTTGCTCTCAGCGTGCTCTCTGCGTCAAGACCGTCAAACACAAAATCAGATTCTGAGAAATCTGGCGTGGTGCTAGATGATAGCGCGCGAGTGAGGAAGGGGAGACGGCGTAACAAATTTAGCTTAGGTGGCACACCTGACTCTCGAGTTCTCCGTCGAAGCTCTCGACCGCGGTGGCCGAGGTCGACCGGTGCATAGTTTGAGCGGCTGTACGGAACAGGTGTGGTCCCAACCCAGGTAAGTGGACGATGTGGCATGTTTACCCCGCGAGCTCTAACATCCCCCACCTCTCAGATCCTTCGCTGACTGCCTTTCCAAAAACCTTTTCGGGGGGTTGTTTCAGAAGGGTAGGCGCGTTGTTAGGCGCGCGACAAGGTCTTGTCCAGGTCTTATATTCAATGTAACTGGATGCTATAATTACATAGATGCGCAGTTCATTCAAATTAGTACTAAAGTCTTAATATTCATCTTGATCAGCTATATTGATCATACACGTGACTACTTGTGAACTTGTCTTGCTAGTTCGCAGCTGAAGTTGTCATCGCAGGCGTGTGGACGTTAAACGCATACTCTATAACCCGACAATGGCAGCAAAGATGATTCTCTAGACAGGGCTTCTGGAACAATTCCAGGCAATTCTATCCACAGTACTCGAATATAAGTAGCGTTGACGTCTTCGCCGCTGATGATAGACGGTTCGTTGCTAGATACGTCTAGCTATGATTGTTTCTCGGTCGTGTAAATACTTATACCGTATCTCAATTCTATCTTAATAAGATATTGCTAAGGCGCTGAACGAGAGCCGTAAGTATTTGACCTCCAAGCCTTACGGACTATCAACCAATATTAATTTTTGCCTAGCGGATATCAGCGACTTAATACAGAATCTCATCCTTCGACATTCTAGCATCGAGACGTTTCTTAAACATTACCTGATAAGGTTCGCATGTTCAATAAGCCGCTCGGTTCACTTTTCGCTCACATCAATACTAAGCAGGAGCTGCAAACGCTTTTACCCACCTTGCTCACCCTCAAAATGGAAAGCTCGAGCCAAGAATGCGAGCCCAAGCAATGCAATGTTCTGCCAGGGCTTCTTCCAAGTTCTAATGGCCTTGTGCCCAACGAGCGAGCTGCTCAAGGCCGAGGCCAAAGTTTTGACCTCCAATATGGTAACTTCTGCCTCGGCCGTCAAGTTGACCTGCACCCTTCATCTCAGCATTCAAGAAGATTGCGACAAAAAACCCACTGCCGATCGGTTGATTCTTTTGATCCGTATGTATGTCCTGTCTCTTCCTTGCTTGTTTTATCTAAAATGAAAATAGAGAAGGGGTGTTCACACTCGAGAAATTGCCAATAGAATTTCGTCGCAATATCTTCCGGCTATTACTAGAACCATGCTTGGAATCTACAACTCTGGCTACAGACTCGCGGAGAAGTTACAATCGCTACGCGTACACACAAACCAACAAAACACCCCAGCCGCAAGAGTATGTACCAAATCCTTAGTCATGTCTTCGTCTAAGATTCAAACTCCGAGATTGACTATTTATTCCTTGGGTGGCTCCGAAGGATTTCCTGTGTCAGGAAGGGGGTCAGAAAACTGTGGGAGGGTGCTTATGTAAACATTGGGGTTTCCGCTGGTTCTAGACATTTCTACTTCCCATGCTACAAGTCCTTTGTGGAGTTGGAACACTTTATAGAAGACTACCCAGGAGCCGCTGGTGATATTACAGCTCTGGATATAGATCCTACCGCTTATCCAAGCCAACAACGAACGTTGCATTGCGGAATGGGTTCCAGCCCATACCTATACAAATTTCTAACGGAAGGCTGAGGGGGGATTTCTGTATTACAGTCTGGGGGCCAGGAGCCGTAAGTCCATATTCTCATCTTGTCTTGGAAAAGCTCCAAAGCCTAACTTTGATTTTAGATGGACAGCAATTTGCCGCGGCGCAATTCACAAGAGGTTTGTTGACTTCAATGATCTTCAACAAGAGGGGGTTGTTTCAACACAGCCGGTCAAAGCTTCAATAACGGTCACGTCGACGATATCCAGAGCCAGCTTTGGCACAATATTTCGCACCAATTTTGATGCACAGAAACATCTCCCTGAAGATAAGGAATGGAGTGCTGTAGAAGCCTCGTGGTGGGCTGGAAATCAAATGCATTGGTATCTCAAAAAGGTATGCCAGTTCAGACGAACAATCCTAAAAGAAACTTCTGACAGCTGCGATAGGGAGAAGATGTTTCCAGGAATAAACCTGCTCGCGCACCCTTCTTCAGAACATATCAAAGGGAAAAGGACTACCTGATTCAAAATGAGAACATCTTTCAATGCTATTCCAACGTCGCCCCAGAACGCAAAAACAGAAAACGTGACAAAGTTATATACCATTGATTGGTCACCCGACGTGCCTTATTCAGCTCTACTAGAATACGCGAATCCCAAAAATGAGAAATATAGACGCCTCGATTTCGAAATCGAGTTTACTACACTAGGAGCCACAGCAGAGTTTACTATTTACATAGGCAACAGAAAGCAGAGTACTATAAATTCAGTAGTCGAAATACAATATGAGAGCTAAAGGAGGAAATAGAAATTAAAAGTAGCGGAGGAGTTTTATCAAGGTGTTTAGAACCCCTTCTCAAGTTTTTAATACTAGCGAAAGCCAAAATTACAATTTCACATTTTATAGAGGCCGTCTCAAAACCACTCTATTTTCTACCTTGCAACTTTGGTGAAAATGATTTATATTGAATAAATAGGAAGAGCATAACGAACTCACTGGAAACCTCAGCATCGCTTTAATTTTAATTCATTTCACAAATGGACTCTATTTAAAAAGCACCTGGACTCGATCCAAAAATTGACTTATCATGATTTTTTCTCTCTGACATATTTTCAGTTTGCTTCTTGGGATTCAACAATGGTGTGCATGTGCAGCGGCCGAATTCGCCATCTCGGGTCAGGGGGTCTCCCTGTAAGAGTATGCCCTATCGTCCTTTTGAACATCCGGTGAGGCAGACGGCCTGGCATTAAAACGAGGCCGAAAATTGATTTTGCTATAATATTATGATCCTGCAAATGTATAACTAGCTGCGCGTTGTTGCCTAGGTAGGTGTGCCAGCCTCAAAGATCCCTGGATCGGCAAATAAAGAGTACTTTTAATAGGATATCAACTTCGAGAGTAAGCTATATAGGTCTAAAGCTACTTTAACTCTATTCTATTCTTATTTATTTAGTCTACTATAGAACTGAATTATAAATCATTTTCTCTACTTAAAGTATCTAGTATATAATCTAATTAGAGTAGTCTCTCTTCTTATTAATTCTAGTAAGAATATTAGCTACTACGTAGAAAACCTATTAATCTAATAGAGAGAGGTTATTTCTAACTAACTCTCTATTAAAGAACTTTAATAGCTATTAGCTTTACTTTAGTTTACTCTCTTAATATAGTAGAAAGTCTATAACTATAGAGAACTTTTATCAATCGGGACGATTAGATTCTAAGAAGCTTTCTAGAGTACTAAAGGAGTCTCCTCGTATAATATAGAGACTGCGAAACACTACTCCAAGAGGTGGAACCAGATGTGCGAAATTTCAGCGCTATGATATCTCGGTTAAGAACGTAAAGAATAGAGCAGGCTTAGGTAATTGTCCTCTTCTTCTACGTACTTAGTAACTCGCGCTTAAAGGAATCGTTCAGAGTATAAGAAGGATATATTCATAAGGCGCTATAAGGAACATGCGAACTTTTATACCTTAGTAGTAATAAATAAGACAATTCTTATAAAGTAAGTGGTTTGACAAAAGAGATGGTGCCTACCTATGGTTTCATGCCTTTTATAGAATTACATGAAATCTATAGTATATTACCTCTTAACAATTACGCGAAAGACAGACGGCGTAGGCGACTATAGCAGGTGAACTAGCGACCTACGACGAGGAGAACTATTAGCTAACACATACGTAGGAATGTAAATCTCGAAGCTCTATTAGTAATAACTATAAGGTTGTCAGTGCTATACTTAATAAGATACTAGATATCCTCTAAGACGGTGGGATCCCGCTCCTTCGCCTAGAAAATAGTAAATTTAAAGTAAAACGAGTAGTAAACGACAAGCTCTACATTGCGGGAACACATGTTTAGGCTAGCGGGCTTAGGAACTCAAAAGGAACTATGATAAGTCTATGGCAGTCAATAGAGTTGTCAAGCCTCACGGCTGCTACTAAGCGAATAATTCCTTCGAATTTCCTTGTAAAGGATTTAAAAACACGTGGTTTACCGAGCGTTATAAAGATATAAGTTATTTTGGTTCAATAGTATATAGCCTAGATAGAAGTTGAACTTAGTTATTACTAGGAATATCGTAATTAGCTATATAATAACGAGTTTCTATTCCTTAGCTATTGATTATTATAACGATGCTTTCGTATTTGCTACTTCGGCTCGAGTAAGGAGTTCTAGTATTCCTTCTAGGATATTATCTATATAAGGCTAGTAGAAATTAGTAATAGAAATCACCTATGAAAGTTAGTTAATAAGTACCTGTTAGAATGTCATCTATAGACTATTTATAGTATTACTATATTTCCGAACTATAATCTCCTTAACAATCTTACTAGTATCCCAAGTCTGTCCTGTTTATCTTAATAGAAACTAGCGAACTCTAGGTTCCTACTACTTATCGAATATTCTTAGTCCTAATAGTATCTACAAAATTTGACTTAGCTCTCACTAGGTCACCTAGGTTTCCTCGGGATATAGGAGTAATAAAGCTTGGCGTACTAAAATGAAACTCCAGGAAGGTTACCGGAAGGGTTTCTTTCAAGTGATGAACATCTTCAACATGTGAGTGCGGAATCGGGTATAAGACTATATGTCTAGATTATTACGATAACCTGCGAGTAGATTATGAGTATTTATTACAAAACCGGCGGAGCTTTTGTTTACCCTGTCTACTAGTTTCATCAACTCTATAGTACGAGTAATTTTGAAGTTTAAAATGTTATTCAGCTGCCTATTACTTGTCTATTAGTTTCAAAGTTGGTTACTAGGCTAGAGTAGATGAATTTTATCACCTAATTAGAAAACATTTTAATTATAGATATTTAGTAAGTGACTATGGAAGTGACAAAGGAATTAGCTATAATCAAAGTCTGAAGTACAATTGTTATTTACTAAGAATACTATATAAGAATAGTTGTTAATAGTACCTTATAAGAGAGCTAATTCTTAAACTCCGGCACTCTTCCTATTTCATTATACGAGTATTCTTATATAATTATAAATATTATTTTAGAGAGTTTTAAAGAAGCTAGAAACTAACTTTTTAATTCCTCTAAACCTTTATAAGACTTGAATAATATTTACGGTAATTGATATAAATACTACTTTTTTAATTATTAAAGATAGAAATACTATCTAATTAATTTATTTCTAATAGAAATGTCACTCTTATGCTATTCAAATATTTTATACGCTTCTAGTACGTTTTTTAGTATACTTGTCATTTATTTGATATAAGTAAAATAGTAGCATTTTTGTTAAGAATAAAATAGTGGCATTTATATTAGTGAAATAGTAGTATATCTATTAGTCACTATTCACTCTTTTTAGGTGAATCCTCGCCTAAAAATAGTAAATAGTAACTAAGTATATATAAACCTTCTCTAAGTAAAGACATTCCTAAAAACAATACTAAAACAAGCTTATTAATACTCTTAAAGCATATATATACTAATATAAATACTACCTTTATATTCCTAATAGAAATACTATCTATTTTAGATATAAATACTACTATTCCTAATTTATTATTTTAGTAGTAAAATTACTACTAAATAAATAAATAGTATAAGAGTGGCATTTCTATTAGAAATAAATTAATTAGGTGGTATTTCTATCTTTAATTATTAAAAAGGTGGCATTTATATCAATTACTATAATATTTATACTTATTCTCGACTACTATAAATAATTTAAAGTAAAGTGACTACCTAAGAGTAATACCCACGTCTCTGACTAGATAATAACTAAACAATTCGATCGTAAATCTAATATATTAATAGTATTTTTCTATTTTTCTATATTCGAGTACTCTCTTTAGCTACGATAAAAATTCCTATATTAGTGCTTTCCAGGTTGTCTACTCTCAGTTTTGGGCAGCTATTTACGTAACAGACTGATTTCACCAGTGAGCTACTTTTAAGTGTCCGAGCCCCTTTTTGGCCTCGCTTAGTATAAAATTATTTTCAATCTATAAGTTTCACGAAGCATCATTTTGGAAATTGATATCTTGGTAGAAAAGTACCGCGTTAGACTTGGTCTGATGCTATTCTTGAACACGAATTTCCTTGTACCTGTAGCACTGAACTTCAATATCGGGATTTTGTAAGCTTAAGGTATATAAAAACTACCCTCTCCCCCCCTGAAAAATTCTTCATCTACGCATCTTATTGAAAACCTCCCTCCAAAGGATACTTGTTTATCAAAAATAAGTGTGGTGAGGGGAAAGATTTTTATCAAGGATGCCTCGGCCATGACGATAATTAGCGTAAAGCCCAGCCAGCCCTGGAAGATGCCATCACGATCGACCAAGATCAGCCGGCTCTCCAGAAAATCCGATTTTAGGCTTTTTGGGAGGAGGTGTAATTGGCAGCGCTTAAGCTGCCAATACACGGAATCCGATATCACGGTCAGACTCCACCCTGCTAGCGCCAGCTAGGGTCACATAAGGTGTCATTAAGAGCTCGAAACTGGGATGTCAATCGGCACGAGAATTGCCGTGGGGTTGTGGCGTCTGCGTCCTCAGCCCTTCGGCGACGGGAGCGACAGATGATGAGCACCCGCCCGATATTGGTATTTGGGTGCTACCCGCCCATGCTGACATCAAACATTTTCCTCCAGCTAAGTACCACCACTACAAGTCTGGATGATGTCGTCGTCAGCTTTTGACTTTTGATCCGATCGCAAGCTTTCCCGACCTTCTTCCTTCCCGAGGTCCCTTCCGTCCTCCTCCTCTCGAAGCTCCCCCACCAACACCAACTCCCCTCCAACATCGCCCAACACTGAGAACCTCTCAGTCTCCCATCCCTCACTTCCTCACTCCGCGACACGATCGTAAACCAACAAAATGCCACGAACAACATTTACGACGATAACCCCCCTCCCAGTGGGCGTCTCGAGAGAAACGGGACTCGCAACGCTACATGATCACCTCGAGATGATCGACCTCAACCCCACACATACCTCTCGCAACAAAATCCCACCCCCGCCCGAAGCGAGTCCGGAAGAATACCATTGCACTTGGTACGAAATCACCGACAAGATCTCCTACTTCCCTGGCTACTCCGGCAAAGTCTCCTTCAAAGCATGCTTCCATGACTTGCCTTTCGGGGTTCAAATCCACGTGTATGCGCCGATGGGGTTGGACATCAAGGAGAAATGGACGTTGGCGGGAAACGAACCACACGAGCCCGTCCAGCCGGTGGAGTTGGGAATCGGCGCGCCAATATCGGGGCTCTACCTCCGCGAAGACGTCGAAATCAAATGCAACTTTGTGGTTACCAGATTCGTACGAAGACAATTAAAAGACGCATTAGCAACGCTCGTCGCGAGGTTATTGGTCAAAACACAATTACAGGAAGCCGCGGAGAAGAATCGAAGATTAACACAAAGCACTCATCAATCCTATTCCGCCCCAAACTCACCACCGAATTCTCCTCCTTTGAATGCGCCTTCGATGCTCCATCCTCCAGCGAGATATAGTCAAATGAGCCAGGTTAGCCAGCAGAGTCAACATAGTCAGTACAGCCATCATTTGAATACACCACCCATTTCTCCGCCTGCTCCAGTTACACCACCTCTATCAGGGACCTTTCCAAAACATTCTTACGATCCTTCGGCATACGCACATGTGCAGCAGAAACAAGCACCTGTTCATCCACTCCATGCTCAGGTCGCTTGTCCGCCGCAATGGTCGCCTCAAACTTCTCAGATGTCGTATACACATGGACAGCAGCAGTCTTATCCCGAGTACGATGATAAGCCAATGCCGGGTTATAATGAGATGGATGCGAATCAGACGCTGAAACCTCAGCCTCCGGTTGAGTTACCTGCTTCGATGCATTAAGATTATCGTGTCGCACAGTTTATGGTTGGTAATTATGGTTGTGAGGTATTAAAATTATGAATTGTTACGAATATTATTTGGACGAGTAGATGGGATCTCCACAAATTTGGAGATGAGGAATGGGGGTTTGATTTCGCATGGCGTCCAGGATTTGAGGAGTTTTCGATGATACCTGCGATTTATTCGTGCCAAAGAGGAGAGAGGGAGCAATTTCCAGGAGCTGTGGAAATATTAAAAAAGTCGGGTGGTTGGCACTGGTGTTGATAATTATATATGTTTACTTCATTCACATCTACTTTCAAAAGCTACATCTTCTCTATTTAATTCTCTACTTTCTTTTGCCTTGATCGTCCTTCTTACTGCCTCTCTGTTCATTAGCCTCGATTTTCACGTTGGTAATATTTCACAAGCTCGACACCGTCGCCACATTGCGTTGCCGGGTATTCCGTCTTACGTGACACTAGATGACATACCCGGATGTCACTGTCGCCACTTCAACTGAGCACGCGTACTGGCTTCACATACGATCGCGATTTGTTTTTCATTTGCTTTCGTTCTAGAAAATTGAAGCCGCCGGGAAATATCAGTCCCGTGGGGCTGTGGTGCTGTGCTGAGGTTCTTGGGGTTAAACTAGCTTGTGACAAGTAGAAAGCATGAAGTGGAATTAGGTTGAGATAAAACCCTAACCCTAAAGCTTCTAAAGGGTTCTCGATAGTGCTCCGCCTAGGAATAATTTAAAATGTCTCTATTCCAAAATCTCTGTTTCCAATAAATTTGATAACCCCTGTCTCACCACATGTCTAGGTAGAATGCCCCACCAACGAACCCCGCCGACTCGCGACAGCGACACATTGACACTTTACAACGCGTCTGCCGTCGCAAAGAATCTTCTTTTCTTTGTAATTATCACTGCTCATAGGTTACATCTAGAAATACTCTGCTCAATTCAACTACTACCATCTAAACGACAAAATGGAACACGATACTACAACCCGTAAGTTTCCTCCAGCACGAGCAGTGGTGGGGTAAACGAGGTGAATCTTAATCTTCTACAGCCCAGTATCTGACTTCGGATAAAACCTCCTTCGCATATATCTCTGCGAGAGATCGGTGGCCTGTTATATTGGTAGGAAACTTTCGAAATCATCTACGGGAAATGGGAGAGGCTGATTGAGGCAGACGGGCGCAATCGACGATGTGCATCGAGCGGTCTCCGAAACTACAGAAGATGTCAAGAGAGACGAGGGGAAGAGAATTATCGAGGAACTGGCGAAGCTGAAATATGAGTTACAGCATGATCGCAAGTTGACGTAGGTCTCATATGCAGGTTGGGGTTGTGGGCATAGCTGATGATTTTAGGCCTCTGCGGGATGACGGAAAATCTGATATTGAGGGGTACAACAAGGAGCTTGAAAGTCGGGGAACACCTTCGTGGTTTAATGTTCCATGGCTTTATGCGGAATGTTATCTTTACCGGTACGAGTTTCCCTGCTTCAGAGAACAAATACGGAAAACAAGAGAAGTCAAAGGCTAAGCAACAAAAGTTAGACGTGTAGCAACATCATTTTCCCTCTCCACCCACTGGAAAAACTACGACATCTTCGCCCGCCAAAAACTCTCTACCTTTCGTTCCTCTCGCCCGGCAGTTCTCGAACTCGCAGCCCGTTACCACACCCTCCTCCAACAAATGTCCGAGAACAAATCCCACAAAAGTGAGCAAGAAATCGACGAGGCAGAGAAGATCCTGTTCATGGAAATGTGCGAGATCTGTCTATGGGGAAACGCAACCGACCTCTCCCTCCTCACATCCCTAACCTACGAAGACATCCAGAAACTGCAAGGCTCCGAAGCTAGGAAAGCTTCAGAAGCAAACATTATAGTCAATGATTTGGAACTCGCATACGATGTTTTGAAAAAGGCGAAGAGGGAGGGGAAGAAGGATAGACAAGTGGATATCGTTCTCGATAACGCGGGTTTTGAACTTTACGTTGATCTCATCCTCGCCGGATTTCTTCTCTCTGCTGGACTGGCGACGAATGTGATTTTACATCCCAAGTCTATTCCTTGGTTTGTCTCTGATGTTTTGCCAGGGGATTTTGCGGCGTTGCTGAATGCGCTTGCGAGTCCGCAGCCTTTTTATAGTACACCGAGTGATGAGGAGGTTAATAAGGGGGTTACCCCTGTTCCGTTGACTCAAAAGGAGGTTGGGGAGTTAGCTTTCTTGTTCCAGAATTGGAGTGGGTTCCATGCTGAGGGACAATTGAGATTACGTTCTAATGGATTTTGGACCGAGGGGGGTAGTTTTTGGCGACTACCAAGTTCGGATAAGAGACTTCAAGAGGATTTGAAAGAGAGTGAGTTGGTGATTTTTAAGGGGGATTTGAATTATCGGAAGTTGACTTGTGATGTGAGTCCTACCCTCTTCGAGATATGAATTTCCAATTCCTCCTACCAGACACAAATAACTAACGACCAACAGGCCGTATGGGACCCAACGACTCCCTTCACAAAAGCCATTGGACCGCTAGGTCCCGGATCAGGAGTCAATGTCTTGGCATTGAGAACTTGTAAGGCGGATGTGGTAGTGGGGTTGAAGGAGGGAGAGGATGAGAAATTGAAGGCCTTAGAGGGAGGTGGTGGTGAAAGTGGAGAGAGGAAGTGGGCTTGGAGTGGGAAGTGGGCAGTGGTTAGTTTCTCTGGTGGGAAATAAATCGGTTGATTGAGAGGTGTGGAAATGAGAGGATTTCGAGACATGTTAGATGGCAGAGAAAGATAATAGAGCCAAATAGATCTGAATAACTTACACTTGCTCTCATCATTTTTATTGTTTTTGAGATGAGACAATCAAGATGATGGGAACAGTGAGTTGCAGTCGGCTTATCATATTCGCATCTGATACCTGTCGCCTGAAAATATATGTAGGCTGATTAGATTTTTCTAGTCTAGTCAGTCTGGTTTTCCCCCTTTCCCTAGCTTTTCAAGAACTTTGTCACTCCTATTTCTTTTTTCCTCGTTTAAAATTTACCAAGAAGCCTCATCCCCGATTTCCACTATGGAAACTCGCTTTCGATCAACCCCAGCCTTCATCAGCAATCTCGCAATTGCAACAAACAGTTTCTTTGTAGCTATTTGGAGTGATCTTTCGTCATAGTTGGTTATCGCGTCAACTTCTACCCCGTGGTTCAATAGGACAATTTCCATTTCAATGTCATTATAGGTGTTGCTGTTGTTAATGTTAATGCGGTATACACCTTATCACTGCGAGTCCCCATGTCGAGCAACAATTTGATGATGGTGTGCTGGCCTTGGGTACAGGGCAGGCTTCCTTCAGTGGATGGGATCGTGTGCTAGGATTCGTCTTAGTGTTGGGGCCCTTTCAAGCAACACACGTTCATGCCAGTGGGGTTCGTGGCGCCCTTGGCCTCTCCTTCGGTGTTGTCAAGGAGAAGGCTCTAGATTGTTGTGTTTACATGCGATGGTCAAGGGTACCGGTGGTCAAGGGAGTTAACACGCCGACGGCTGCTGCTTCGATGTTGACTGCCAGAGCCAAGGGGGTGTATTCATGTTTATGGAACTTACTCTTAAATACTATTTATTTATTTATTACTATTTAACGTTAGGCAGAGTCTAGATCACGTGGTCTAGGTCCTAAAAAGTCCTAAAGAAGGGCAAATAACACTAGAGGGGTGCTCTAGGCTATAGGGGGCGTAAACGAGTAAGCTAATTTACAAAAGATAATTTAAAGAGAAGCTCTACTTTTAGAACAGCTCTTATTCTTAAATAGTTTAATAAGTTAGAAGAAGATAAAGGAGATATATAAAAGTATAAGAGAGAGGAGAGAGATAAAGTAATTAAACTATTTTAAAAGATAGATCTTTATAAAGAATTTAGTCTTAGTATAAACCTTATAAAAGAGTTCCTTAGACCTAGGTCTAAAGAGGAGTTAAGGCTTTCCCTTAGCCTTAGCTAATAGCCTTAGGTCCTTCTTATTTATAAGCCTATAAAAGAGTAAGTAGAATTATGTCTTTACCTTCTTATATTTATAGTTCTCTAACTCTAGAAGTATATCGAAGTAGAAGAAGCGAAGGTAGTACGCTATAAAGTCTCTATAGCTAGTATAAGCTATAATTAGCTAAGCTAGGACCTCTCTTAATAGCTTAAAGGTCTTAGACTTTAAAGACTAGGAAGTAAGACCTAGCCTCTTATAGGTATCTAGAAGCGTAGTCTACTAGAGTTAATTTATAAGCTTAATTCCTATCTCTTTAGCTTTACAATTAAGTATAGTAGTATAGAGTAAGAGGTAGAAGCTAAGAGAAAGAGTTAAGCGAGCTGCTTTCCTTATAGCTTAGTTAGCTATTATATTACTATAGATTCCTATATAACTAGGGTACTATCTTATTTAAATTTTTCTAGAGTATAGCTAGATAAAGTTAAAGACCTTATTAAAGGTTTCTTATAACGTATTATAAGACTAGTAAGTTAGTTAGAGCATAGCTTCGAGGTTATTAAGATAAATCTAGTATTTTATAGCTAAGAACTAAAAAGGGGATCTAAGGGCTAGTTTAAGGCTAAGTAAGATAGCTTTCGCCTCTATATCGTAGATTTCTAAGGTTTTACTAAAAGAGAAGAACTTTATATTTAATATAACCCCTCCTTTTATAAGATATATACCTCTACTAGTACTTTTATTATTTAAGTAAGAGCTATTAGTAAATATAACTAAGTCTATAAAAAAGACTAAGATAAGGAATTTAAAGAATTCAGCTTTATAGAATTCTTTATTACTATTAGAGCTTAGGCCTACTACTTTAAGAAAATAGGTTTATTAGTTAAAACCTCTATTCTATAGAGGGTTTTAAATTAGATTAATTTCTTCTAAGAGAGAGAGAGGTTAAGAGGACTAGTAAATAAGCCTAGCCTTTAAGTAAGAGTTATTTAAGTATTACTTAAGTAAGTAAGCTAAGTTGAGACGTTAGATTCTAGCTTTAAAAGCTCTATCTTTAGTAGTAAGAGTAATCTTAGTAGCTAATAAGCTAGATTTTATAAGAAGTACTAAGGTAGGGGTGGTTTTATAGACTAGAAAGATAATTCTAATATACTTTATAACTACTCTATTTAAGAGTATTAAGTAATAGCTAATCTAGTTATTTATAAAGCCTATACTATCTATTTTCCTTATCTAACCTAGATACTAGGTCTTATATCTAAAGTAGGTAATTAAAAGGATATAAGCTATAGTAGCTTATTTTAGGAGATATAGAGAGGATCCTCTTACTATATTTATTATACTTTTAAGAGTATTAGCTATAAAGGTAACTTTACTAGCTATTCTTTTAATATAGCTATAAAAAGTAAGATAAAGGTTAAAGAAGATACTAAGCTATTAAAGCTCTTTTATAAGCTCTATTATCTTTCTTTTAACTATAATAGAAAGGGGAGGTTAAATCCCTCTTCCTTTTTACTTTCTTTTATAAAAGAAGTAGATAAGTTCTAACTTTTTAGTATTAAAGGTAATACCCTTATCTATACCTTACTTAAGTATACTAGTTACTTATTCTATAAATAGCGTAATATTCCCTACTTTTAAGAGTCTAGAGATAAGTAGTCTAATGTTATTAGTATAGCTAAACCTCTATACTACTAGAAGTAAGCTAACTCTTAGTCTAAATAGAGGTTAGATATATAGTATAAAAAGGATTAGTAAGATAGACGAGCCTTAAGAAAGGTTATATTTAAGCAAGGTAGCGTCTCTTATCTCTTTATTAAGCTTTACTTTCATAGATCTATTAGTTAAGAAGAAGAAGACCTATTCTATAAGGTAGTATAGCTATCTTTATTCTCTAAGTCTTTTAATTAAGTAGCTAAGGAGTACTATGTTAAAAGCCTTCTTAATATTAAGAGTAAGAAGAGAGGCTTCCTATTTATCTATAAGGGCTAACTTAATATTAAAGGTAAGGTAGGTAGTAAGGTTTATAACAGCCCTTAGTAGAAGAGTGCTAAACTAGTTCTATCCTAGAATAGCGTATTTAATAGCTATCTAAGAGACTTACTTAGTAAAAAGCCTTTTAAGCCCTTTTCTAAAAACTAAGAGTAGTATAATTAGCTAATATACTTAAAGAGAAGATTTATCTTTCTTATTAAGCTTTAGAATAATAGTAATAATAGTAGTATAGAAGATCTTTAAGTAAAAGTCTATCTTAATATAACCTTTAAATAAAGAGAGGACAAGGCTTAATATTTATAGCTAGGCTACTTTAAAAACCTCTATTATAAGCTCGTTCTCTTCTAGTATAGTTAAAGCTTTACTAAAGATTAATTCCTTAATCTTATATAAAGTAAGGTTAGCTTATAAGAGAGACTAAGAAGTAGTAGTTAAGATATTAAATAGAATATCCTTAACCTTAGCTTTATTTATAAGTAGCTCTTATACTAAGATCTTTTACTTTTCTTAAGTAGTAAAGCCTAATTAGTCTACTAAGTCTCTTAAGAGTAGAGACTTATAGACCCTAGTACTCTAGTACTACTTATAAATCTTAAAAACGTCTTTACTACTTATTACCTTATTAATTAGACTATAGAAGTATTCTCTCTTTACTTTCTAGATCTCCTACCTTAGACTCTTATAGAGAGACTTCAAAGCTTATAGGTTTATTCTATATCTTTATACTTACTTAGCCTTAGTAGCTACTGCCTAGTACTTCTTATTCTACTAGGGATATTTAAATTTATAACCGAGTCCTTACTTAGTATTATAAAAGTATATACTATATATACTCTTAGTAATAAATCCTACTAAAGCCTCTAACAAATCGGTATTTAGTTACTCTATAAGTTTAAATAGTTATTATATTTTAAGCTTACTTTAAAGAGTTACTTTAAAAGTTTTAGTATTAAGAGTACTAAGCTTTAAAGGTAGGTCCTTCTTTATTAGATTTCCTATATATAGGAGCTAAGTAAGAAGTAAGAGGTAATCTAAGCTATATTTAAAAGAGAGGTCTACCTTAGTAGAGGCTCCTCTTTAGAAGAGGTTACTAAAGTAAAAGGTAAAGTTAAGAGTATTACTAAGGTTATGTGTTTATATCTTAGAAGGGGTAGAAAGTTATAGCTCTCTATCCTCTATCTAGCTAATAAGTAGAGAGGACTATGTACTTTCTTAGCTAAGGAAGTCTAGTTACTAGAGCTAGCTCTTTAAATTTAAGTCTCTAGCTATAAGAGTATTTATAATATAGATATATTCTAAGTTAAGAACGAGGTTAATAGCCTTCTTAGCGCCTTTAGTACCTAAGAGAGTATTATATATATTAAAGATATATAGTAGAGGGCTTTAAAAGAGCGTAATCTTAATATAAATAAGGTCTTAGTAATTAAGTAAGGGTATAATTAGCAATTATTAGCTTAAGAGGATGCTTACCTCTTTCTATATAAAAGTAAGTATTTAAGAGAGGTCCTTATTCTAGTTATAAATAAGTAAAAAGTAGGTATAGTTTAAGTAGCGTCTTATAATCTAATAGTTAATCTCTCTTTAGTAAATATATAGTTCTTATATAAGAACTATATCTACTTATCTAGAGTATATAAGTTAGAGAGCTAGTTCTTAATACTTACTAGACTTATATATATTAATTTATAAGACTTAGAGATAGTATTATTTAAAAGGTCCTTATCTACTTATAAGAGAAGGAGATTAGAGTAGACGTTAGAGCTCTTAGATTAAGAGATAGAGTATAGAAGTAGAGAAGAGGAGGTGTTTAGAATAGCCTTCTTACTTAACTAAGGGTTTAAAGGAGAAGGAGGAGTAGTAGAATAGTCTATTTCTATATTTATAAAGCTATAAGGCGAATTATCCTCTTTTCTTAGTCGTTACTTAGAGTATACTTATTAAATAGATCTTATATTCTCTACTAAAGATAAAGGTCTAGTAGCTTTTAGTTAGAGTTAAT
Organism: Hymenoscyphus infarciens; assembly: GCA_001414345.1. NCBI lineage: Eukaryota > Fungi > Ascomycota > Leotiomycetes > Helotiales > Helotiaceae > Hymenoscyphus > Hymenoscyphus infarciens. The sequence goes on from LLCB01000075.1 coordinate 26,536, forward strand.
ACGTAATATTATCTAAAGTATAAAGACTACTATAGTATAAGTACTTTAATTTATATTAAGAGTACTTAATATACTAAGAATAGAAGTCTTTTAAGTATTTCGTACTACTATAGAGGTAGTATTATTAGCTTTTATTACAATTCTAGGTATTATACTATTACTAGTATTTTAAGTACTAAATTATAATAGACTTCTTTAGAAGGCGCTTTAAATAGACTCTACTACTTAGAATTAAGGTTACGTTTAAGATAGTAGAGAGGCCTTTTACGTCCTCTTCTTTAAAGAAGGCTATCTAAGTAGTATAGAATAAGTTATTTAAGAGAGAGCTAGCAGCTATATAAACTCTTATAAGGTCGGCTCTAATTCGTTTCTTAATTACTAATACTACTACTTTAAAAGTAGTAAAGGCTAGAGTTAATTAAATTACTCTTACTTAAGTAATCTAGATAGATTCTACCTTCTAAGAGATACTTAAAATATAGAAAGCTATCTAGTCTTATAGAAGCTCTATTCTAGTAGTACTAAAAAGAGTTTATATACTAGCTTTCTTTACTAGGAGAGATTATAAAGCTTCTTTGTCTTTAGAGATAATAGTAAAGCTAGAATTAACTAAGAGTACCTTATATACTAGGTCTTTATATCTAATTCCTAGGTTATAAAGTACTAGGAAAATAGTATAGATAGAGTAGACTCTATTTAAAGAGTTAGGTAGGATTTAGATAAAGAGTCTAGGTCTCTTATTCTTATTCTTCTAAATAGAAGAAAGAGAGTAAGATAGGGTTATTATTATTACTATTATCTTCTTTAAAGACTTAGTAGTTTAAGGTATCTTTTTAAGCAATAAAGTATTCTTAGTAGTCTATATATAAGAAATTTTTCTTATAGTATTTAAAAAAGAGAGAAGGGTTAGAGAAGGCGTAGTAGCGTCCTTATACTCTAAGTAAGTGCTATAAGCTAAGAGAAGAGGAGGTAAGGTCTCCTTAGTATATACCTTATAGTAAGAGAGGCTAAGGTTAGTAACCTAGGTATAGAAGGTTTAAAAGAGGGGTAAGAGATCTAAGAGAGCACTGTTAAAGATAGTGTTTAAATAATAGTTTATAGCTTCTCTAATACCTCTAAAGAAGGTTTAAGCTATAATGCCTTATTTAAGAGACCTAGAAGTCTTAGAGATAAAGCGTTATTAGATAGCTATAATAAGAGGAATTAGATAAACCTCCTCTCTCCTTACCTCTCTTTCTAGAGACGTAGACAAGGACAGAGGGCCTTCTAAGAGGGACTCTATAAAAGGAATTTCGCTTCTTAATTAAGTATAAGTGAGATTAGGCGTTTTAGACTAAAAAATTTGGTCTCTGAAAAAAGGTATGCGTCTTAAATACTATAGAATCGCTATTTAGGAGTTTGAAGTAATCTATATAGCTTCGCAGGATTCTCTATAGCAGGAATAGAGAGCGATGTAGTTAAGAGGTTCTTTTGTAATCTGGTTTAAGTTTATAGGCCTAGGAAGCTGTCGTTTTCCTAGACCTAAGAGGTGTGTTACGGAAAAAGAGGGGTCTCACGTGACCCCTTTTCCCTGTATATATAGCAGAGTTTTCACCTTCTAAATTCAAGCTCCTCAGAGCGTTTTCAACCCAAAAATACGTCACACATTCACACACTACCAAGATATTGGGGCACAGATGGTTTGTCCTGGAGTCCAACGCGATGGGTGATGAAATCCGAAGATTCCCTAAACGAGTTTCTGAAGACACCGCTGAAAGGGTCATATATTCCATGGAGTGATGGAATTTGACCTTGTCCAGGGAAAAAATTCGCTCAAGTTACTGCTGCCGCTGTCCTCGCAGGTTTATTCAGAAAACATCGTGTGGAAATCATTCAGAAGGAGAACGAGAGCGTGGACCAAGCACGACAACGGGTGAAAGATGTGGTCAATGATAATGGCGTAGTATTATTGTTTCAGATGAAAGACCCTGAGAGTGTTGGATTGAAATGGGTCGACGTTTGAGAGTGGATCTGGTTTTTGACTAATATTAGTTCTCTACGTGATGAGGATTTCCACATTTCATTTCAGCGGCGGAATTTTGCGTGAGAACTTGGCGTCGTTTTACGCTATTGAACCTGAATTTGTTTTCCAAAACGGCTTTTGAGCCTTAGTCCAGCTTCTGTATCTTGTTTTAACCCTAATTTTCAAATGTGTCATATATAAGAATTAATGAAATCCCGAATAAACCAAATCTTGCTGACCACGAAAACGCATTCCTAACCCACTTACCTGTATTCAATAACCTTGGAGTATTTTACTGTATTCATCCGAATTATGTTCTTACGATCATGGCAGCAAACTGGTTTAGACTTTTCGTTGAAGGAATTGCTTGAGAATATAAGTTAGATACCGCCGCTTAGTAGCAACAATTTATTAGAATGAAAAGCAAGAAAAGAATAAAATATCACTAAGAAGGAGACGTATCTTAGAAAACATACTTGCTAGATTTCGAGGCTTTTTTACAGGTCTTAAAATTAACGAAGAGAGAAGAAAATAAAGTGTAGAGGTAGTTGAAGTTTTAATATATAGTAAATAATGTTTTCGAGATAACGTTAAACCACCTTTAGAAGACTAAAATCGCATGCCTAAGATGCTCTTCCTAAACTCTGCTTGATTAATAAGTGGATTCTGGCGTATTATATTATATAGTGCTGTTTTGCTTAATATTAAAGCTATGAAGTTAAATTTCTACTTTAAGATATAATAAAATTTCTCTTATAAATCGTATAATATATTTATTGTGAAATAGAACTCGTAACCTAATTATTACTCTTATATAATCTCTACTTTTTTGCTTTTAAAGTAACTTTGAAAGCTTAAGTTTTTAACTTACTAAGAATTATAATATATAAGTAAGTTATAAAGTAGAGAGAGAAGTTCTATTTATTTATCTACTTAGAAAGAACAAAAACTTAAACTCTAATAATTAGTGGTTTTTAGATAATATTCACGAAACTTTTAAAAACTAAATAATAAGTAATTAATTTCTAAAAAATTAATACTAAAGCTTTAAATAACTTAAGATAGACTATAAGTCTTTTATTAATTAAAAGAACTTTAAACTTTATATACTAATAGAAGTATCGACGATATTCTAAGTATATAACTTAGTAACTAATTCTTATACTTACTTTTTTAAAAGTCTTTTATATAAAAAGATAATTCTTTATATTTCAAAAAAAAAAATAGTTAACTCTCTTACTCTTTAATTAATTAAAAACAACTAACTTACTTTATAATTATTTTAAAAGAACTAATTATCTCTTATATTAAAAGAAAGATATTTAGATTAGAAAAGAGAGATTTTCTAGTTAATAGAAAACTTCTATTATTTATTAGTTTTCTTATATTAGTATAGTAAAAACTATAATAAATTAATCTACTTCTATAATATTTACTTTTTATTTTATAAGCTATTTGTTAATCTAGTGTTTTAGGTTTTCTTATTTAAACGCTTCTAGAAGAACTACTACTAATAAGAAAGCGTAGATAACTAAGAAAGTAAGAGAATAAGTAAAAAGTTACTTAAAAGCCTAAAGTTATACTAGTAGCTATTTAATTCTAAAGAAAAAAACTCTTTACTTTTTACTATTCTTTTTTATCTTCTTTAACTTATACTAAGTAAATAAAGAGATATTACTATTAATACTACTTTTATTATTATTATTATTATTCTTAGCTTTACTACTACTAGATCTCTTTATAGATAAAAGATTACTACTCTTAGCTAACTTCTTAATATAAGTATTAAAATACTTTAAATAGCTCTAGAACTCTATAAGAGCTATATAAAGTCTAGTAGTAGTATCTAAGTTAAAATCGTCTCTAAAAGTTATATAAAAGAAAGAAGAATACTAGTATAAAGCTACTATATCTTAAGTAGAATAGTTAACTAAGTTAAAAAATTAGTAAAAGAATTAAGAATTTATATAGAAAAGAACTTATAGTTAATATTAAAAAGAGTAATAACTACTCTAATCTCTTATATAGTATTTACTATGAACGCTCTTTACTAAAGAAGAAGCTATTCTTCTATTCTTATTAATATTTAGAGAAAAAGAGATATACTTATAAAAATAAAATATTCTTATATTACTAACTTATTTCTTAGTATACTTAGAGTAGTAATAAGCTCTAGTATTCTCTTAGCTTTTAAAAGAAATTAATATATATAGATATTTATAATATTTAGACACTTACTCTTTATTCGTTTCTAACTAATAAGCTAATAGTTAGATAAGTTATATATAATAATAATCCTTATTTTTATCTTATTAATAGAATTATAATAATTACTTAAAGTATTTAAAGTATTATTATTAGTATTAGTAGTAGTAGTAATAGTAGATTACTATAACGATACGAAATATACACTACTATAGAAGAGATATATAAGAGTGTGTTTAGTAGAATAACGTACGTAAATACTAGGCTCTAATATAGAAGAAAAGGAAAAACTATCTCTCTTTTATACTAAGTATAAACATCTATATATAAGAGATTAGAAACTACTAAGTTCTAATAATAATAATAACCGAGCTCTTTCTAATATAGCTAATACTAAAATAATAAGAGTCTTAAAGCTAAATATATAATATTTAAACCTTAATCTCTTTAGTATCTTCTATTATATATTAATTATAAATCTTAGTCTTAAGATATTAGAGATATTAGCAGTTTCACGAATACTAGTAATTTAGAATAGCGTGCTATTATACTTACTTAGTATTACTATCTCTATCTTTAAATAAAGAAGTAAAAGAGTCTTTAATATTAGTAGATAAAATAAGCTTTAAGCTATTATTCTTACTATTATTCTTAAAATCGCTCTCTATCTTACTAAACCTAGTATACTCTTTACTAATAGAGAAGCTCTTTTAAGAAGAAAAAGAACTAGATAAAGAAAAATAAGGATTTTTAGAAGACTTCTAGAATAATAATAGAGAATTTAATACTTAATAATTATTAGTATTAATTCTATATAGAAATAAATATTTACTTATATACTTCTTCTTCTTATTATAATAAATAGCTTTTTATATAAACTATAATATCTATAAATCTTTAAGTATAATAGTACTTATATTATTAGAAAGATCTTTATATAATAATATTTACTTAGAAAGCTAAGATACTTCTTTCTACTAAAACTACTATAACTATTAGTTAAAACTATAGTAATAGATTCTAAACTAGAAAGAATAAAAGAGGAGATACTTGTAGATATAGTAAGTAATAATATAAAGTTTAAATAAAAGAAAGAAGAAAGAGATAAAGAGATATAAAAGAGGCTATTATTATTATATTATTAGAAAAGTAAAAGTTAGAATAGAAAGAAAGCTTTAAATCTATACTCTAGTTATACTAGTATACTCTTCTATATAGCCGAGGTTATATACTATATATATAAGATTTTAGTAGTTATTATTTTATATTATCTAATTTAGAAAGGTTTTATACTTTAAGTTTTAAACCTTTTTATATTATCTAACTCTCTTTTTATATAGTCTAAATCTCTTATATATAGCTATCTACTCTTCTATAGTTAGAAAAAGCTAATTTAGTCTTTTCTTCTATATTAATACCTAGTGTTTACTCTCTTAAATACACTTCTATATACCTCTTTAGTATACTTATTTCGTATTATTATACTATTAGAAGATTATTTAACTCTTATTTATATAAACTTACTTTAATCTTAAAATATAATATAATAATTTTCTACTATTTCTTAAGATAAGTAGCTACTAAATTAAGAAGTTAATAAAAAACCCTTCTAGCTAAAGATAAGAGCGTTAATATAAAAGCTATATAATTAAGCTAGGAAATCGGATTTTCTTATAAAAGATAGAAAAGTAGAAGTATTTTTATAGAATTATATAAAAGATAATATCTTAGTATTATTATTTATAAATAAAGAAATTAAGAGATTTTTCTAAGCTAAGTAGAGGAATATATAATATTTAGCTTAGAATCTAAAGCTAAGTATTACTTATATATACTTATATATAAGCTAGAAAAAGCTTTTATTATATATTATAAATAATACTTTTATATTATTCTAAATACCTTCTCTTTATTAATAAAACCTTTGTTTATAGCCTCTTTAATAGCTCTTAGACGAGTATTTAACCTAGGCTTAGCTCTTTATAGAAATGCAGGCGATTTACACCTCTTATTTCTATTATACTATTTTATCTTATACGCACGTGACCTACCCAAACCAATCCAACTGGCACGGAAAATGGACGCGGAAACCTTTTTTCAATCAGTTACACAGTATCAGCTTCTATCAAAGTATCCAGACATCTAGTGCCCTTCCACACAGTAGCTCAAACTCAACTTCCAAAGCAATAAACCAACCACCAACCTCGTACTTCCCCAAAACATTTGATATTGCCAATTAATAAAACAACCCAAATCCAGGCACCAACACCATTTCCACCTCCTTTCGCAATCAGCCTAAACCTCTTCCCGCCCATACCTAACCTGGTGCAGAAACCACGCACCCTACAACCCCATCCGAGCACCACTAAGCCATCTTGGCAAAAATCTGTAATCTGCTCTACCAACAACTTTCCAGCATCAATCAAGCACGCAAAATGCTTGGATTTCCTTCACATGTAAAAGTGGAAAGCATTCAAGGTGGGGTTCGTGCACGCATAAACTCGTTTGAGGAGCCAGAGTGTGTGGGTGGTGGTGTGGAAACTGGTGAAGGTGTTTCTGTTTCGTTTGACGCACCTACGGAGACTAGACCCCTCTATTCTTAGGGGGGCCTGGCCTCGCTTGTACCTTGCCTGCACTACCCTGCTTGTATACATATAAGAGAACACATTCCTCCGCACGATAATGAATCAACCAGTTACTCTGTGAGTGCTGATTGAACTGTCGATTTTTCAGAAAAGAAAGATTCAAGCTTTGAAAGCCGGTTTGGGGTGATTTGGTTTTTGGAGAGGAGAGTTTATTGTCTTTCCCGCCGTTGACGAGCTTAATTTGCAGCAACACCCGAGATGGAGAGAATCGACAATTTCGAGGAGCAATGGGAGGGACAGGAGGAATTCTACGAATATGATTCCGATTCTTCGGATTCTTCATACTCTTCCACATCATCGATTGATGTATACCGAACTTTCGACAACAGCGCATCCAATGGAACGAAATACTCATACCACCCCTCCTCATCCAACTCCTTTCCAACACCACATCTAGCTGCATTGCAGCAACGGCGAGAAAGCGACTCGTATGATCAATACGATCTCGAATACGACTCGTCATCCTCGTCTTCATCCTCGTCCTCATCGTCTTCTTCGTCCTCCACCGGATCACATTCATACCCGGAGCATTCATCGCTCAGCTCAACCCTCAATAACTACCTGAACACAAAACCTCATCCACAAACACCCGCTGAACTCCAAACCGCCATCCTCGACATCAATAACATCCTCCAACAAAAACTTAATAGCACCGAGAAATCTCACGACAACCGCCCCATACAACAAACTCACGACGGCCTTCCACTCTCCACCGAATCGGAAATTTGCACCACCATATTATATAATCACTCGTCCGACCCGAAACTCACGCAACTCTGCGAAAAACACCTCCTCGTCCTCGCTTGCTCCCACGGCAGCATCATGAGTTCGGGAACCACGGATTCTCACTTCGAAGTGCGCCTGCAAGACCAAGGAGGAAACCAAGTTTTCGGCTGGGAATTATACGCTCCAACCTACGCCTTGCTGGGAGTCAGCGACGTCTTGGAAGACAGCGAAAAATCCGGGTCCAACAGCCAAACCCGCCAATTCCTGCCCGAATACCACGGCGAGGGGGAGGGGGAGAGTATCCAGACATGTGTCATGAACAAAGAGCTCTTTCTGAACGAGATCCTGAGGCTGCCAGCAGAGGTGCTGTTGGGTGTGGAGAGGCTGAGGGGTCTATTGCGGCCAGTCCAAGGAAAGTGAGGAGAGGAGGGAAGGTAAGCCGAGACATATTCTTGGAAGCGGTCTGGAACAAAGTGGGAAAGTGGATCTCAGAAGGTGGATCTCAGAAGGTGGATCTCGGAAAGTGGATCAAGTGGATAAGTGAGGGGAAACTTGCCAACTGGGAAGAAAAGACGGAAGATCAGGGACAGGAAAGGTGGGCCGAAAGGGTGGAACCTGAAGATAAGGCAACGGGGAACGGTCTTCTCTTTGGACCAATGGCTGTCTCAGACTCGATTTACCCGAGATCCTCCGACACAAACTCTATATTTACCTCACCTGACTCTACCCTCCCGCGCAAGCTCGTCTACTGGAACGAAATGCTTCCTCGAAGGTACCAACGCGATGGGATGTTAGTATCAACATTCCCCAACATTGTGGAAAAGCGATCTAAGAAGGCTTGGGAGGAATAATATAGGAATAATATAATACATCATTAAATTCAAGCTTTATATCAGATCTGAGTTAGTAGTACTGCTATTTTTGGCAAAGACTATTTTCTGATTAGTATTATGTCCAAGGGGAAAGCGAGTTAGTTGAATCAAATGCCTGATACCAATACATTCCTCTACATCTCCGCAAGTGTGCGTTCTTCCAAAAACAAATCGGCTTTATCTAGAAGGACCACTGAAGTCTGAAAAGGTCAATAATTGTTGTCAACAGCCCCAGCCTAGACATATACCGCAGCCCCACGACCTCCCTAGAAACAAAACTCTTAGTAGATGCTGAATAGTATTAGACTAGAATTCTATATAACAGAGAGGATCATACCGTATCCACAAGTTTAGCAGCCGTATCTACGTCTCCACTAGAAACACGAGAAAGTAGTTCGTAAGCTAATTCCACGACTATTCTCAAAATCATCGTTAGTAACGAGGGAAATCGTAGAAAAGTAGTTATACTATATGAACCTTTTCAACTAAGCGTTAGCTAAACCTCTATACTAAATCTACTACACCTTATCTATAGTAAGAGTCTTTCCCGATCCAGAGCTCCTAGCTAGGTTAAAGAAGAGAAAGTCAATAATCAAATCAAGAGTACTAACTCGTGAAGTAGTATAATAAGACTATTTATTACCCTTTCTATATATAAGAATAGTTGTTTTACTACCCGAGAGATAGTTAGTAATAAGAGCTTTCCTTGACTATCTCTTTTATCTCGTCGTCTATAATTAAAAGCATTCTTATTCTAGACTACCTTAGATATCCCCGTTACTTTTGAGATTCGTTTCTCTTGATAACCTAAGACCTCTCGGGCAATAACTGATTCTCCGAGTAGTTGATAGGTAATTAGATAATTTCAAGGTGTGTGTTAAACGATAGCAGAGTCTCTTACCACAGAGGGAAACAAATCAAGCGAACAAGAAACGTTGCTTACACTAATCTTTTCGATTGCACATTGAATCCTGGGATAGTAGCCGGCAAAAGTGCATAAAAAAAGGTCTGCGCGCATGGGTTCGAGTGCAGAATCGATAGGGAACACTTCTTCTCTTTTATGCTTCATATACTCCGTGGCTTTTAGGCATATTTGTTTATACCTAGCTATATCTACTATGTATGTACCTTATATCCCTCTACAAAAGAGTAGCAAGCCACTCCCGGAGGGTCTCAGGAATATAAGAACGCAATATCCTCACGTGGACTGGGTCAACATTTATAACGGCATCTTTATATGAAACACAAATTCTGATGCGACAGAGCTAGAGCTAGAATCTTTCGCCCCTTGTTAATTCTTGCAAAGAGGACTTTGGGCTATACTTCAAAGGGTAGACTGTTAATTGTTGCCAAGGTATAGTTGCACCATCTGATTGCCATGTGACTTTCAACAACTTGGGACACCTTCGCAGAGCTTCTCCGTCATATTTCCAGGACCAACATTTCAGCTTCCAGTTATGGTCGGGACTTTGCGTCGAAATCTTCGGCAATATAATCGGTAGTTTCAAAAGCCAATAGGTCGCCCGATTCAGAGGAAAGAACCATCATTTTAGGCTCAAAAAGGCAAGGGAAAGTGTCTTTACTAACCAGGCCTTTAGAAAACAAGATGTTCGCTTCGAGTAGGCTGGTTTGAAAACTGCTTTGTATGTAATCTATCAGAATGGAGGCTTGTTTCTGGTGTTCCTCACTCATATTGCTGGTTCTCTCAAGAAGGCGATCTCGATGGTAAGAAAGATAGTGGGATGGTCCTTTAGCCTCTCTGCGGTATCCGAACTCATGGACTCGGTCGAATAACTCTGGATCGCTGGTGACTAGATTCAAACTCCCCAAGAGAACTTGTGAGTTAATTGGAAACCCTTCTATCAATGGTGTGGGGGATGGAGAATCTTTTGTAGCAACTTCGATCTCCGCCTGTATTTGTCGCTGCCACCGAAAGCGCGAAGCGTCTGCAGCGCCCCGATAATCTTTGTAAACTAGCAACACGACATCTTTGTTTTGTTCAAGAAAAATGCCATGATCCGGTGCATTTAGACTTCCTTGGAGGTGCCAGCTGCTAGACCTTGTGATTCTGTGTGAAGAATCCAAGTAAACTGTCGTACATATATTTATTCCACGCTCGATGTTACCAAATTCGCAGCTGACCCGCTGAAACACTTTAATGCGTGGTGGCAGAGGAGGGGTTGGCCGTCGAAAGGATGTGAGGGATTTTATATGTTCATTGTCCTGCTTCAATAATTCGATGATTTTTAATAGATTGGCAGTGGTGGGATTCTCTCGACAGGTTTTGCAATTATGAGAGTTATGTGGATCGCTATAGGTGCCTGCGTGTTCGTCGTTTTGTCGGTCGGTCATGGACCTGGCGCGTTCCATTTCGAAGCCTGGATGGTTTAAAGCATCCATTTTGGGGGATGTTACACGAGACTTTTTATGTAGCGGTTCTTCTACCTCCAATTCTTCAACATCCCCTTGGTTTGTTTCCGTGTTGCTTTGGGATCCGATGGACGAAGAATTTCGTGGGCTAACGACAGACTCGTTCCTTTGTTTGGACAAATCGGTAAACATTTCAACCATTCTCTCTTGATTGATCATGAGATGGGGTTTGTTGTCACCAGAGACCGAAAAATAATCAGGTTTGGTTTGCTTTTGACCGTCGAAGGATAATTAGTCGTGGGCCTTGGTGTTGTCCAACGCATCCTCGTTTCCCCTTTTCCTCAAATCTTTGGCAGGGTGATAAATCTCCATCGGCTGCTCTGTCCTTCTCAGTTTCTATGCCGAGCCTAATGGAAGGTGTAGTGATAGTGAGGCGTGACTCGGATGATGAAGTGTTACTGACGCCCAAGCTCACTTCGAATGTTTTCGGCCGTTCACTGGCCGGGTTGGTGACGTGTTGACGCTGGCTATTATTTTGTATAACTAGGCGACTTGACTGTCGATTTCCCGGTGTCCTGGAGGTGGTAGGAGCTAGCAGCACTGGACTAGAAAATCCATCCTTTGGCAATTCTGTCATCCCCAACCTTTCTCTGACCTTTTGCAGCTCAAGAAGCAGTAACTCTATTTCATCTTGTCGCAGCATCTCAACAGTAGGGGTAGGAACAGGTATGTGACTGTAAGTCCTTCAGACTGTTGATGGACGGCATTGTGGTAATGGGGAAGCAAATTTCCCACCTACGGAAGAGGAATTGCTATCAGAAGGATGTGAGTTTTGATAGACATCATCCCAATTGATTCTGAGTTCTCTACTTGTCGTTCTACATCTGAAGGGTGGTTCGAGGTTTCATGTGGCTCTTGCCAGTATGGGGATTTCTAGCTGGTTAAGGCGCCGATAACGTTACTTCTGAAATTCATCTGAATCTGATGTACTTGGATTGTGAGATGGGATTGACCATGAAGTGAGGTTATTTTCAGGTATGGCTGTCGATATGGGAAACCTCATAAGCCAAGAGATGGCCACCCAATGAGACCCTGAAAGACTCTAAGCCGCACACCGACAGGAGTTCTCACTATTTTAGTACACCCCAAGAAACATAAGATGCCTCCAGAAAGCAAAATTACTGCTCCTGCAGTGGCACTTGCCTTAAGAAGCATCCCATGCTCATTGTACATCTCGAGCACCAGCTAGTAAGTTTTCGCTCACCTGCGCAGTCGAGGACTAATTTCCACCACAGAAACGACCCCGCCGGGGAAGCCTACACAGAAGCCGTGAACCTCCTCCAAAATACCCTCAACGAAGATGAGCGCAATCGAATAGGAATCCAAAACAGACCAAACGTACTGGATGTACAAAATGCCGTAGACACTGCGAGAAACTCCTATCTTGCTCGGTCGCATGAAAACAAGGCTGGGAAATGGCTCACTAAACTAGCCGAAAGAACAATGCACTACGAAAAAGTGATGGATACCTTCGCGCGAATTTCCACCCGAAATATTACGCATTAGCTTGGGGACGTTGAAGTTGGTATGCTGCTACGTCCTGATCGCTTGAAAGGTCGTTCTAATAATTCATTCCACAGGCTGTGGTCAATCATCAAGAATATATAATCCAAATCTCGAAAGCGTTAGCCCAAATCGCCACGGTATTACCACGAGTTAACGTTAACGTTCTTTTTTTCCCGACAGAAGAAATAAAGCATGCGGTCGCGACCCTCTATGCGAACGTCTTACGATTCATGGTTCGAGCGATGAAGTGGTACACAGATGGCAAATTCAAGCACTTCATAACGGCAGTCTTTAGACCAGCACCACTGAGATTCGGAGATATACTGGGAGAAATCGAAACATGCTCGAAAACAATCGACGAACTCGCAGTTGGCGCATCGCAAGCTGAGCAGAGAAACATGCATGTACTGTTGCAAGAAATAAAACGAACAATGATAGATGGGTGGGCATGCATTCCATGACCAGCTGATGTCTGTGCTAATCTGCTCTAGAAAACCAAGCAGCAAACTCAAGAATATTTCTCGACCCACGAAGGCGAACATGCGAAATCTAATTCTGCTAAATCCTCTCCTTTACTGCCTCAACAGTACTCCTTGATCCCGAAAATACCTTCTGATACTACAGTTTCTTAAGTAAAAGGCGACGACTGAAAGCAACAATAGATAACAGACTATGCTGGAAATCTCGAAAACTGAAGGAATGGGTGGCATTAAGAAAATCCTCATTGCTACTTATAAGCTCTTGCTTGACCTGCTACGAAACTAAAGACTTCGCTGCAGACATTGTTGCTCTGCTCCGTGGTATGAAAACACCTGTGACATTGACATTCAGCGCTAAAGAGGGGTAATTGGAATGGCGCTCTCCCATCGATGTGCGGAAACAGCTTGTGCTACAAATTTTGAGGCTCAACCACTCGTTGTTGGATGAACAATCCACGGCTCTGAATGCTGCACGATTTCAAAGTGCAAAAACAGTTTCAACTATTGGGCGCCGTCTTGAGGGGGATTCCAGAGGTGTATATAGTGACTGATGCCGAAGTGCTCAATGGAGAGTTCAGCAGTCAAACATCCTGGCCAAGAGAGTTCTTCAGGATTTTCGACAACATCCAGACGGAGGGCTGGAAGACCTGTTGTACTCGCCAGTTTTGGCAGCAGTCCATTTACCGAGCAGACCTCGGAAATCAAACTGAAGGACCTGACCATCAGAAGAGACCAACGACGGCCAACATCCCCAGCTTTGCGAAAGAAAGCAAGATTCCGAGCTGCTACCAGTAAGCAGGCTTCGGATATGCTTAGGCGTTTTGTATTACAAAGTCGCGAAGTAAATATACCAATACCGTCCCCCAAAGCCCAGCAGACCATGTCAGAATTCATGCCGGACACGGCTATAGTGTAAATTTCCAAATTGAACGAAACAATATCAAAGAATAAATAATCAGGTGGCGCCAGCCCCCCCCCCCGGATTTGTTCATACAATTGTACATTGGTACAAATTACTCGTGTCAAGTAGCTGAAGTCCATTAACCGACACGAATCCAGACACCCAAGGGTGGTCCACCCGAAAAGTATTTGGTTGATATGGATGGACGTTCTCCGCCCCCAGGGATGGGAGAACTCGTAAATTCCCCTCTTGAAATGTCCTGGCTCTCTAGGAGCATAAAGGTCCTAATTACTCTAGGATCGTTGAGTTGACCTTCTGAGTCTTGACTGAGTAGAGGTTTCCTGGAAGGAGCAATGGTAGATAGGAGGTCCTCACTCCTCACCAAATGGGTAATTGAATTTTAAAAGACCATTCAAACCCCCAACCCAGCCATCATCCTCCTCAGTCCCACTCTTCGTACCTCTCATAACACAAGGAACCCCACCAACCCACTCCATCCCCTTCGCAATGTGTTCCCCATTAACTCGGATCTCCATGCCCACACTAACACCATGACTTCGTCGTCTCCCATCAATGCTGACTTCCAAATCTCTCCCTCGATTCTTCTCACTCAATCGCAACGTAATCGGTGTATTCGCAGGCAAGACCAGAGGTCTGAAAGACAAACTCCTTGGACATATAGGCGTCATGAGAAGACTGCTGACAAGAGGATGAATAATACTCCCACCCGAACTCAGACTATAAGCCGTACTCCCAGTAGGTGTAGAGATAATCATCCCATCAGCAACTGCCTCGGTCAAAAATCGTCCACCAACGAAAACTTCGATGATTGCGAGATGTGCTTCCTTCCCACGATGAATGATGACTTCATTCATAGCATGGACATCCCCCTCTGCACTCTCTGTCGTGTTATCGCCAACAACGCGATTGCCGTTTGAATCATACACTCCAACCTTTAATCGATTCCGTAATAACACTCTCGAGCTGCGAGTAGGTCCCATCGACTTCCCTCTAACACTCGACCACCCCGTCACCGTATCTCCAGTCTCAACACTACCCTGAACATGAGGATGCTTCTGGTCCTGAAACAAAGGTGACCCCGCCCCAGCCCCAGACATATAAACCTCCCTAAACGCCCTCTTAAACTCATCAAACTTCCACTCTCCCAAAAACCCTAGGGTCCCCATACTAAACGAAAGAATGGGTGGTACATTCAACGTCGTACTAAACAGCGAAGAAGCATGTAAAATCGTCCCATCGCCTCCAAGAGTGGTCGTCATATCAACCTTTTTCGCGAGATCGTGGAAGGTGCTGCTGGTGTAGATTGGGAAGGAGAAGTGTTTGTGCATTTGCGCGGCGACTTTGGGTTCGAAGATCAGGGAGACATTGTCGTAGTTTGAGTGGATGTGTTTTGCGTATTCGATTAAGGATTCGGAGACTTTTGGGGCGCCAATTTTTTTGATTAGGAGGATGTTTCGGGGGGGTGAGGGCCATTGGAGGGAGAGGAGGTCGCTGGTTTTGCTGTCTGGAGATTGGAGATCGAGATGGTTAGTGAGTGATCTTGTGGTGATGGTTGGGGACATGCCTTGATATCTGGGGATTATTCTGTCCGGCAGATGTTCTACGTCTAGAATCTCTCGACGAGTTGCTGTGCTACTGAAGCTGCGGTGCAAGCTTCTAGTGCCGCTGGGCAGCTTCCTCGGTATCATTGCGAGGGATTGGTGTTTGTGATCGTCAGCAAGAGGAAATTGGGAGATGGTTAAATAGCCGGCGTAACACGAAACAGATCTAAGATAGATTCTCGACTAGTCATGATTAGCAATCCCGGCGTAAATGAAGCAATTCGCAGTAATTTCCAGCTCGCAGAGTCGCGCAGCCATGGTGTTGTTGAATCAAGCTTATTCTGTTCCCGCCTTCGCCAAGGACGAGACGAGACGACTCTGGACCTCGGGAAATTCGGAATGCAAATACCTTCATGGGTGTTTATCGATAAGGCAAGCTAAGCTGTCTGAATCAGGCAGAATTGCAGAATTAATTACAAACCTGGAATTACATCTTCAGCAAACCACACTAAATTCGTCGCTTCTGAAATGCCTCAATATATATACCTCATCTAAAAAGTTGGTAGGTTGGCAGATTGATGGGATTCCCGGATCTATAACTCTAACTATAATTTTGGTCTCAAACTCCGAACCACGCGACCTTTTGCCAAAGGCACACGACTCTGGCTAGTCAGCGCAGGTATTTTGATATTCACTTCAATCCCACCCCACCCCACCTCTCTGCTCTGCTTGTATGGGCACATGCTGACTGGCAACTACAAATTCGAAGCCCAGCCCTTTGAGAAAACAACAAAACATAATGGCCAACGAAACGCTTAGACAGAGGAAGCAACCGGAAACAAAGGCCCCCCTCACAGAAATCGAGATCAACAAGAGGGAGGAACATCCGGGAGGACACATCAAACATAACCCAGCAGTACAGATCCTCAGACTACTAGGAGTTCTGACATATTTTCTTTCAGCATGTTCCTCGTATGTGTCAACATCCTCTGGCCCCTCGAGTCACTACTAACAACGCTCAGAATAGTGGCAACCCAACTGCTGGGCGTACCCTTATATTGGATCAGTCGGGATTGGTACTATGCCTACATGGCCATAACGAAAGAGTCCTTCGGAATTGCCGTGACGACCTTAACACAATGGTGGGCACCGACGGTGGTGAGGATTAGTGGTGATGCCTCGGTGGCCAACGAGATGCGGAAAACGGCGGATGGGAGGGTAGAATTGAACTTCCCAGAGCGAATGGTCTTAATAGCAAACCACCAGGTATATTCGCCTCCAAGTACTTTTCCCAAGAGGAGGCTAACATCAACAGATATACTCGGACTGGTTATATCTATGGTGGGCAGGCTACACCAACACCCCCCACATGCACGGCCACATCTACATCATCCTCAAAGAATCTCTCAAATATATACCAATCGTAGGCTGGGGAATGCAATTCTACGGCTTCGTTTTCATGTCGAGGAAGATGGAGAAGGATCAACCAAGACTAGCACATCGATTGAATGTTCTGAAACAAGTACATTCTGGACCGATGTCTGGATCCTCAGGTCTGGATCCAATGTGGCTCATGCTCTTCCCAGAAGGAACGAATTTAAGTAGAGACACCCGAGGTCGAAGTGCGAAATGGGCAGAGAAAACGGGGCAGAAGGATATGGTGCATGTCCTCACTCCACGAAGTACCGGCTCATTTTTCTGTCTTAATGAGCTTAAAGGGACGGTGGATTATGTTTATGACTGCACCCTAGCCTATGAAGGTGTTCCGTAAGTTTAATTTCCACTCACCTTGCTGGAATTAACTAACAAGATGTAGGAGAGGACAATACGGACAAGACCTATACACCCTCCGATCAATGTACCTCCAAGGTCGCCCCCCACCCTCAGTCAACATGTACTGGCGCAAATTCGCCATGTCCTCCATTCCCCTCGATAACCCCACCGACTTCGAACACTGGCTGCGCGACCGATGGCTAGAAAAAGACGCCTTGATGGAACAACAACTCGTCACGGGATTTTTCCCCGCCAGCAATCCCTCCCCCAACGGGTCTGCGAAAACTGGGACAACGAGTGAAGGGTTCATTGAAACGGAGGTTAAGCTGGCGAATTGGTGGGAGGTGGGGAGGATTTATATGGTTCTTGCTATTGCGGGATTAATCTCGCATTGGGTCGGCAGATGTTGGGGGTTGTTGGCGAAGGCTGTTGGCGGACAGTAGGCTGGTTAGGGAGCTTGGAGTAGAGGTGAGAGGTGGTGAGAGTTGTTGATACCCGGGGAGTGAGGGAGTGGGTTCTTTTGCTTTGGGAGTTGGGTATACCTCATCGGGATGAAAACATGGATTATGATTTTGTTGCTTTTTCGGAAACACAAGCGCTTTTTATAGGTTTATTAGTTCTCGAAGATCTTGGGGTCGGGATAGGTGGTGGTATGTAGATATTCCACTTTGCGTTGTTCTGTTCTCTGATCTTCCGCTCTTCCGCTACTGTTTTTTTGTCGTCGAGTTAGAGTTCTGACCTCTCTACATTTCCAAGACGCAGTGCCAACGGGATCCGGTAGTGAAAACCAACCACCTTTCGGAAAGTGAGCCTAAGATATCTTGCCCAGTTGAAAGTGGGTTGAGACGAACCTTGGTTCTCTCAAATTTTCTTCTACCTCATCGTCATTTTCCTTTTTCTCCCCCACGAGCGTCGAGCGCAAATACTCGGGGGAAACTCCATCGCGAGTTTCAGCGCATGATGCTAATTATTATCGGTCTTGAGTGAAGAAACCTGGGCTAAGGAAATTTTAAATCTCAAATCTCATCATTATTTCAAGTCTTCTAAAAAATTTAGACGATCATGTTTGCTTCAAATTCCACCAAGGCTCGGGTTCGGTTAAATCGGCATGCCTGTGGTGTCACATTCAAGGGGGTTGGGAGACTTGAGGCCCTAGGAGGCGTGTAAGTGGTGCGTGTAAGAGATGATATCTACACCCTCGTTTTGGCTAACTCTTTGAGTGAACCAGTAAGCCAGTGAACCACGAGTGAGCCACGAGTAAGCCACGAGTAAGCTGCGCACGTGATTGGTATAGATAGATTATTTCAGCTTTAATATTCCTACCCTCGTTCTAACTAACTATTTGTAGCTAATCTAACTTTTATCAAGTATTATGAGTAAGCTAAGTTTTTTTTAGTTGAATAAGCCAAAGGTATGACGGTAAGCCACGAATCAGCTAGTGAGCTAGTGGTAGTGATGTTAGCCAAATGAGTAGCTACTTACGTGTTATTTACCCCTCCTTTCCCTTTTTTAGATTAGAGTGTAGAGTTTATTATAGGGATTTTTTATTAGTTGGTGTTTGTAGTCTATGATAGACTAGAAGCTCCGAGTTAAGAATAGGAGAAAATTAGAGAGGTTTAACGTGAGAGAAGGGGTAGGGTATCGGAGTGACGTGCGAAGCTCACTTCTACAAAGATGGTTAACTGTATTGAGAAGTCTCGTTCTAGCTTTAGATCATTTTGTCTCGGATCTTCTCAGCTGCTTAGTTTTCGTTCGAAAGCAGTTGAGAGCCTCTTTAACTCGTATATATTTGTTCTTTTTCAAAAGTAAATATCTGAAAATAGTTGTAACGGCACGAAATACACACAACTACAGAAGAGGCATATAGGAGTGCGTTTGGCAGAATAACGTATATAAATACTAGGCTCTAATACAGAAGAAAAGGCTAAACTGGCCTTTTCTAACTCTAGGAGTAGGCTACTATATACAAGAGGTTTTAGACAATACAAAAAGGGGTACGAAACCGAACAACGACATACGTCGGCTAATACAAAAGCCTGAACCCTACGAAGTACGTCCGAAAGTCTAGACAGACGTATAAACGTACGTAACCTTCCTAAATTAGATAATACAAAACAACAACTACCGAAACACGGCATATACCATGTAATCTCGGCTATATAAGACAGCATACTATTATATCCCTCTCCCTTAAGAAAGACTCGTCCCGAGTCTTCTATCTCTTATCGTTCAAGGTCGAATCAGGATGGCGTAAGTTGTTACATTTGTCGTATTTGTCGTAAGCGAAAAGGTAGTGTTTATCGTAATTTGTCGTAAGCGAGACGAGATGTCGGTCCTAAATCATAACCGACCTAGTTCGTAGATGCTTGTAAAATAGAGACTTCGTTTCTAATCCTTTAATATTAAAGTAAGTATTCGCGTTTGCTAAAAGAGTGTAGTCCGATCCTATCTAGTAGGTTAGAAAAAGTTTAAAGTTTAAAAAGTTTAAAAAGTTTAGAGTAAAATCAGAAAAAAAGTTTAAAAGTTAAATTTAAAAGTTTAAAGTAGAGTTAGAAGTCGTTTAGTTAAGAGGTAGTAATAACTTAGTTAAGAGCTTATTTCGAGAGCGTACTAATTTGTATTTAATTCGAATCGCTAAAAGAGTATAGGTCTAAAAAAGTTTAGAATAGTTAGAGGCGAATTTAGAATAGAGTTAGAGGTCGTTCAGTTGTAATTAGCGGTAATAACTTAGTTAAGAGCTTACTTCTAAGTTACGTCCTATTAGAAAGCGTATTTTAACTAATTCATATCTAATTTGAATTTACTAAAAGAATATAGGTCTATCTAAACTAAGGTTAGCTAGTTTTTAGAGTAAAGTTAAAAACGAAAAAGTTAATAATATTATAGATAGTAATAACTTAGCTAAGAGGTCACTATCCTTTTAAGAGCGTACTAATTCGTATCTAAGTTAAAGAATTTAAATAAAAAGGAACTTCTAGCTTAGCTAGAAGTAAAAGAAAGTAAGAAAGTATAGAATATAAGAAAGACTCCTTACTAGAGTTAGTAGCGTTTCAGCTAGTTAAAAGAGTTTATTGCCGAAGTTATTAAAGTTAAAATTATTATCTAACGTTTAAGATAATAAAAGGAGTAGTTCTAGCTAGTTAAAGGCGAAGTTATTACTAAAGTTTATTGAATTATCTAAGTATCTAAGGATAATAAAAAGAGTGGTTTAGCTAGTTAAAGGCGAAGTTATAGCCGAAGTTATTAAAGTTAAAATTATTATCTAATATTTAAGATAATAAAAAGGGGTAGTTTTAGCTAGTTAAATAAACTTAATACTAAAGTTAAAAAAAATACTATTTAAAGTTAAGAATAATAAAAGGAGTAGTTTTAGCTAGTTAAAAGCGAAGTTGTTTCTAAAGTTATTAGAGTTTTGCTATCTAAAGTTTAAGATAATAAAAGGAGTAGTTTTAGCTAGTTAAAAGAGTTATTACCAAAGTTATTATATTTAAAATTCTTATCTAAGTAACTAGAGATAATAAAAGGAGTAGTTTCGGCTAGTTAAAGGTAAAGTTTATTACTAAATGTTAAAAATGCTATCTAAAGTTTAAGATAATAAAAGGAGGAGTTTTAACTAGTTAAATAAACTTAATACCTAAGTTATTATATTATCTAAGTATCTAAGAATAATAAAAGAGATAGTTTTAGCTAGTTAAAAGCGTTATTGCCGAAGTTAAAAGTGCTATCTAAAGTTTAGAATAATAAAAGAGATAGTTATAGATATAGTATTATCTAAGTACGGATATCTAGTTATATAAAACTATATTACTTAAGCCTATAGGCCGCCTCGTTCCCTTTAGTAATTTAGGTCTGAATCAGAGTACTTAAGGACTTATTTATCTTCTAATTTCAAAGAAAGAGTTACTATTAGATTATAAGAAGTTCGGTTCTATATTAGATAAGGAGAGAGAGGTATTTTAAACTAAAGTGCTAATATCAATAGGTATAGTCGTTTCATTAGTAGTTAACTTAGCGTTTTAGTATCTCTCCTTATCTAAGGTTATAATTCTAGCATCTCTTAAGTATAGTAGACGCGTTTTAAAGCTAAGATATGTCCTATATATAGAACCTTTCCGATTCTAGTATCTCTCTAAGTATAGCCGTACTCGAAAAGCAACCTTTTAAAGTTAGTAAAAGTTTCTTTAGTATATTCTTCTCCTAATTCTACTTCTATCTCTTTTTATAACCTTTATACTAGTAGCTAGGACTTAGTTCGTAACCGAGTAATTATAGTCTTTTTAGTCGTTCGCTAGTAGAGGTTTAAGAGAAGCTTAGTAGAGTTAGATAATATTTAGTTAGGATTAACAAAGATAGTAATAACTTAGCTAAGAGCTTACTTCTAAGGTTTATCTTAATAGAAAGCGTATTTTAACTAATTTATATCTAATTTAAGATTTAAGAGTTAGGAAGTAGTAAGAAGGTATTAGAGGTAGCGGTATCTCTTAAGTAAAAGAGGTTTAAATTTAAGCTTTAAAAAGTAAAGAAGGGTTTAAACAAAGGTTTAAAAGAGGTTTAGATCAGGTTAGGTTCAAAGGCAGAGTGTTTTTTAAGTTATTAACTTTAGAGTTTACTTATAATTTTATTCTCTATCTCTCTAACTAATTATTTTATCCTTTATATTCTTTTACCTCTATCTTATCCGCCTATTATCTATATATTATCTAAATTTAGGAAGGTTGTCTTTAGAGGCTAAGCCCTTGTTATTTTAGCGTATAGTTATAAGTTAGAGAGGGTTTAGAGGGTCTTTTAAAAAGGGGGTAGCCCTAGAAGGAGGTTCAACGCCTTATAGTAGAATAATCGATATAATGTCGATTTAGAAGAGGAGGGAGAGTAAGGTCAGATTCAGAAGCCTTCGTAATAACTATATCGACTTATTTACTAAATCTAAGATAGTATTCTCTATACTAAGAGAGTTATTAGGATTCTTAAGAACACTTAGCGTATTCTAATCTCTTAATATATCTATAACACGATTTTTACTAGCTATCTATATAAACACCAAACCCTAGTATTACTAGCTGTCTAAGTAGTCTCTAATTACCTAGCTATTTAAGAATACCGTCGTAATATTCTAAATTAAGAGTAAATCAAATTCTAAACAAAGAGTAGCGACAAGCTCGAAGGAGATATTATTAAGGCTATTACTAGCGAAGAAGAGTTTAGTCTTTTTATATAATAATATAAAATATATATAACTATAGAAGAGGTATATAGGAGTACGTTTAGTAGAATAACGTATATAAATACTAGGCTCTAATATAGAAGAAAAGGCTAAACTAGCCTTTTCTAACTCTAGGAGTAGGCTACTATATATAAGAGGTTTTAGATAATATAAAAAGAGGTACGAAACTGAACAACGATATACGTCGGCTAATACAAAAGCCCGAACCCTACGAAGTACGTTTAAAAGTCTAGACAGACGTATAGACGTACGTAACCTTCCTAAATTAGATAATATAAAACAACAACTACTGAAACACGGCATATACTATGTAATCTCGGCTATATAGGACGGCATACCGTCATAATAGTAAGATAATATATATAATATATACTTATATTTAGCTAGTATATATTATAATATATACTTTTACTCGTACTTCCTTTATATATATATATATATATATTAAGATATATACTACTAAAATTAAATAATAGACTCTTTTAACCTCTTAATCTTTAACCTTTATATATATATATATATTATTAAATCTCTACTACTATTAGTACTAGATAGCTCTACTTCTCTAAAATATATACTATTATATATACGATAAGCTAAATAATAATTAAGAAAAATTTATAATATAACTAGAAATATACGAGTACTCTTTAACCTAGTACTTGTATATAAATCTTATATATCTATAATAAAGTATATACGTGCTAAATAGACTCTAAAGTATACTCTTACTCTTCTTCTCCTTCTCTTTCTCTTTCAACTCTTTTAAAAACAACTATCTAGTCTTAATCTTATCCTCTTTCGCCTTCTACTTTTTAATACTTTTAGAGAAAAGATTAATAACCTTTATTAAATACTCGTCATAAGTAATAATAACTAGAATCTTATCCGCTATATCGAACTCCTCCGTCCTCTCTCGACTCTACTCGCTCTTCTTAATATTAATAGTGAAACTCGATACTCTATTATAGAAAGGCGTATTAGCGCTTTTCTTATAATATATAGCCTCGAAAATACCTCTAGAACATATACCACGGAATCTAGAGAACGGATATAGATCGAGAGAGGTCGGGAAGAGACGATAGATTATTAGACGAAATTCCCCGACGTAGTGGCGAATATCACTACCTATGAAGACGAAAATATCAGGAGAAGTAGTCACTCTTACGAGGGCGCTGAGATGACCGATTATATAGCCTAGGGTGTCGAGGAGGTAAAAACTTCCGTCGGAGAAGTAATCAAAAGCATTGAACCGCCTGATTTTCAATCCCGCTATAAAGAATAGTGTTTTAGCTTTCCCCGCCTTAGTTAGCCTAATACTTAGAATAGAATAGGCTACTTATCTAGGTAAGAATAGAAGAGGCTAGGCTAGATTAGAATTAAGGCTAGGCTAAGTTTAGTAGACTAGGTACTCTAGCTAGAATAGGAGTAGCTAGGAAAGTTCTAAAAATAGAATAGAAGTAGCTAAGTAGATAAAAAAAGGAGGCTAGGCTAGAGTAGGATTAGAAAGGTAACCCTCTAATTAAGACCTAGACCCTCTTTTCTACTAGCCTTTTAGATATTAAGCGAAATTAGAGACCTAGACCCTCTTTTCTACCCGCCTTCTAGACTTTAAGCGAAATTAGCTAGTCTAACTCTTTCTATCCTAGCCTCTCTATTTAGCAAGAAAAGGCAAGTAAGTACTATAGAATAGGAGTAGCTAGAAAAGCTAGAATTTGAGAATAGAAGAAGGCGGGATAGCCTTAAAATATAGGTAGAAGGGAGAAGGAGCGTCGAGGCAGGATAGGATAATAGATTAGACGGGGAAACCCAAAACACTAGTGAAGGAAATTTCGCGTATATTCCTTCCTTGCAAATCCTTCTCGAGAAACCCGGCCTCCAGGTTCGTAGGGTACCCAGGGAGATTACCGCCTTTGAAGTTCGCACCGACGATTAAATCCGTGGAGGAGGGGAAGAGGGAGGGATTTCCGACGTGATCGAAGTGTTGGTGAGACCAGATTATTGCGTTGATTTCTTTGCGGGGATGCCGTAGGATTCGAGGATTTCGGGGATGTCTTTCTCGATTATGATATTTAGGGGCTCGATTGCGGTTACGAGACTTGCTGGAAAGGCTGTCTTGTAGTCGGTGCGGAAACCTAGGTCGAAGAGTAGTTTTTGGCTGGAGGAGTGGGCGATGAGGAAGGAGAATAAGGGGAGGTACACGATGTCTTTTCCGTAGGTTGGCGCTTGGAAATTCTCCACGGAATGTTCTGTGGGATGTTTTGTTAATCATTTGGTTTTTTGAGAGGAAAAAGAGACCATGGAGGACATGGTTGACTTACGATTCAATGACTGACACGGTGACAGTGTCGGATGAGGAAGGTATGTTGAGAGGTACTGGAGCCTGTGGCTCTGCAAGGAATTCTTGGGTGCTCATGATGCCGTCTTATGGACGTAGGCGTCAGAGAGTGATTAATGAAGTAAGTGAGCGCAATGCGGTTTAGAAAAGAAATTAACTCAATTGTCTGAGGACCAATGTTATATACAAATATATAGTGCAGTCGTGAAGGATATCACGTACATCGTTGCAGAAGCCCGGTGAGCGCAGGGGGTTTGACGACAACCATGGAATTCCGCGTTGGCCCCATGGTGGCCCTAAAGGCAGTGTGGTCGATAGTATTTAGAATATTATACCACCACGATATATTGTTGGAAACCTACTTTAATACGTACTATTTATACTATTTAAATGCTACGATATCTAATAATATTATCCTTTATATTGTTAGTATTTTAATCGATATTATAATAATATCGCGATACTACTAAGCACGCTAAGGACTTCGAATCCTTAATCAATTTAATTAATCCTTTATTATAAAAATAGAGTACCTTAAATATAAAGAAATAATAGTAGTCTTATAATGCTCCGAGTGTTATTAATTATTAAATATTAAGAAGTTATTAAGAAGAAATACTTAAGTAGAAACTGCTTTATATACTATACTTAATTAGTATACTTTAAGTAAGGTTTTAGATATACGAGTTATTAAATAGTATACTATATAATATTACGATATTACTATAGTATTACGACGAAAACTAATACATACTATTAAAATATTATAATAATATATAAGTTGAAAATACTATAGTATTTTATTACGATAATACTATCGACTATACTGCCCAAAGGTGGACTTTATTACGATTTGCAATTTGGGTATCAAGATGAGGTCTCACACCTCTCTAACTGTTCAAGAAGATCTGGGGGGTGTCTGGGGGTTATACAGTCGTATAATCTCTACAAAACCTCTCGTGGTAACCAGATCGCAGTAATGACGACTATAGAAAGTGTATAAGTGGAGTTGTGTACTCATGTACCTCGATAAAGAGGCAACTATGCTTGTCTGGCCCTGTACTTGCAGGTCACGCTTAACTTTCCTAAGAACATAAAAGGTTGGGATTTGAACCTAGAAGACGTATAAGCCGCTGTTGCTATCTATATAGTCGATCGATAAAACCAACCCCTTCGCTTAATCGTTCGGCTCCACACTCACCTAGAAGGCACGTGCCTTCTAGGTGAGAGACAGCAATACGTCGAAACTAGTAATATATCGATTTTACTCCTAAAATAGACATTAAATAGAAATAAATTAATAAAAAACTACTAACTATTTTTTTATATATACTTTATACTTAGAGTTTATTATCTCCTATTCTAGTAATATTCTCTAAAAGCTATTTAAAAATAAGCTTCTATTTTAGTTTCTAACTTCTTAATATTCTTATATTTCTTATATTTACTACCTAGGCCTTATTAGTATTTTAGCTTTCCTTGCCTTAGTTAGCCTAGCACTTTAGAGAAAATAAGCTACTTATCTAGATAAGAATAGAAGAGGCTAGACTAGATTAGGATTAAGGCTAGACTAAGTTTAGTAGGCTAGGTACTCTAACTAGGATAGAAGTAGCTAGGAAAGTTCTAAAAATAGAATAGGAGTAGCTAGGTAGATAAAAAAAGGAGGCTAGGCTAGAGTAGGATTAGGAAAGTAACTCTCTAATTAGAACCTAGACTCTCTTTTCTACTCGCCTTCTAGATATTAAGCGAAATTAGAGCCGCCTTCTAGGCTTTAAGCGAAATTAACTAGTCTAACTCTTCCTATTCTAGTCTCTCTATTTAGTAAGGAAAGGCAAGTAAGTACTATAGAATAAGAGTAGCTAGAAAAGCTAGAATTTAAGAATAAG
The DNA here is from genome assembly GCA_001414345.1 of Hymenoscyphus infarciens. Taxonomy (NCBI): domain Eukaryota; kingdom Fungi; phylum Ascomycota; class Leotiomycetes; order Helotiales; family Helotiaceae; genus Hymenoscyphus; species Hymenoscyphus infarciens. The sequence goes on from LLCB01000075.1 coordinate 53,082, forward strand.
AGAAGATAAGATAGCCTTAAAATAGAGATAGAAGAGAGAAGAAGCGTTAAAGTAGAATAGAATAACAGATTAGGTAGAGAAACCTAAAACACTAGCTAGAACAGTTATATATAATACTCTTAATAGTAGTTTATATTCTATTAAGTTAAGTAATTTCTATAACTATTAAAGATAAGAAGTTAGTATCTTTTATATATAGATTCTTTTATAAAATAGTTAAAATACTTAAGATATTTAAACTTAAGTTAGTTATTTATAAATACTATCTTAGACTATATCTAGTAGATATTTAGGTCTATAGTATTATTAAAGTACTTATATAAATAATATATACTTTTAAAAATAATTATTAGTAGAACCTTCTTCTCTCCCTAGTTTATAGTAGTAATAATAGTAATAAGCTCTGTAATAGTACGAAATATACACTACTTGTGACAGTATGCCGTCATCCTAGATAGCTGGGAGTATCTGCCATATATAGGGTTTCGGCAGTTGTTGTCTTATATTGTCTGTTTTAGAAAGGTTACGTAGGTTTAAGCTTTTATATTAGCCGACGTATGACGTTAGTCGGTTTCGGACCCTTTTGTACTATCCGAACCTCTTATATATAGCAGCCTACTCTTAGAGTAGAAAAGAGATAGTTTTTCCTTATAACGGCACGAAATACACATAACTACAGTAGAGGCATATAGGAGTGCGTATAGCAGAATGACGTGTGTAGATACTAGGCTCTAATACGGAAGAAAACAATAACTGTCCCTCTACTATACTAAACATAAACGTCTATATATAAGAAGGTTAGAAGCTTCTAAGTTCTAATAATAATAATAACCGAGCTCTACCTAATATAGCTAATACTAAATAATAAGAGCTAAAAAGCTAAATATATAACCTCTAATCCTTTAAAAAGCTAAATATATAATATCTAAACCTTAATCCCTTCTGTATATAAATGTCAGATATTAATACCTTTGGCACTTCGCTTATATAAGTATCGGTTATTCGTAATCTCGGCTCTAGGAGTATTAGAGGTATCGGTACTACTTAGAGGTATCGGCAGTTTTACGAATACTAACAATTTAGAATAGTGCTGTTATATAATAATCTAGCTATTATATGATAATCTAGCTGTTATATAATAATCTAGGATAGCGTACTATCACATCCCCTCTCCTTTAAAAAGACTCGTCCCGAGTCTTCGGTTATCGGTCGGCGTGGTATTAGGTCGATCGGAGTATTGTTTATCTCTTTGTTATAAAGAATGTGATTTATCTACTTATTATAGTATCTGGTAGTTAGAGTGGGGTCGGTGGCTAGTGGTATTGTTATTTAAGGGCTAATCGCTCTTTGTTTACTACTATATACTATGTAATAATAGGATACGAACAGAAGAGAAGCTGATGATTAGCTGGTAGGTAGAAAGTAGTACGCTACTATAGAGTTATTATGTTCTTACTATTATCGTATGTTATAATAGTAATTATTAAGCGATAAATAATAATCGTAAAGCGATAGCTATTATTATAAGTAGTATATTAGTAGGCGACTTTTCCCCGATTCTAACTTCTCTTCTTCTTTTCTTTTTATCTAAATAATATAAATAGTAAGAATACCTTCTGATTAGGTATATCCTTATATACTAACTTATCTTCCTAGAACATATATATTACATATATATATATAAAAGTAAGTTCTTCTCTCCTTAATCGGACCTAATTTAAGGCTAATCTAATATAGTAAAATGCCTCTTCTATATCCTCCTAGTACGCTTCCAGCTACCTACCGAGTCTACTACGTTTAGTGCCTTCGAGTAAAATCTTAGAACAGAGATTACGTATACGCTTTTAAGAAGCCGAAGTCGAAGAAGTACAGGTACTGCGTAGAGTAGAATACTATATATATTCTAGTAAGTTTAATCTCGAATATATACCGAATCCGTTCTAACTTAGGTAGTTACTATAGTTTATCGAGAAGGAGTTTAGTAAGCTTTAGAGTAAGGAGGAGAAGAGGGAGATTAAGAAGGCTACTAAGGCCTTAGATAAGGTATTAGTCGTTACTAGTACGAAGATACTAAAGAATAGCTTAAAGGTATAGTTCGCTCTCTTAGAGAAGACTTAAGCACTTCGCGCTAAGGTTATTATAAGTACCTCTTACTTATTAAAGGGGTTTTAGTTACTAATATTTAATAGTCCTTACGCTATACTATAGAGGGTAGAACCTCTATCTAAACCTAGGTTCGGGTCCTCTTCGAGACCTACCTAAAGAGTTTACGAGCGTCCCCTCTAAAGCCGGTTACAGGAGGCTACCGAGGTAAGAAGCGTGCTTATAAGGAGGAGGTAGAGGAAGAGCTGATTTAGGCTCCTTACGCTTAGAAGGGTAGAGAGGAGGATAATAAGTTAGAGAAAGGAGAGGCTACGGCCTAGAGAGAGTTAGTAGGCCCTGTTTTAGTAGTAACTTAGTCTTAGTTCTTTACTTTATTAATTTTAAACATTCCTACTAGTTGGTATTTTATCTTAGGTTTTTATTATAAGTTCCTTATCAAGGGTGACTAGAATTAGAGAGTATTAATAGAGTTATAAATTAACTCTTTTATCTAATTCTTATCTAATTCCTATATATTAAGCTATTTAGAGAGGTGTCGGGGTAGTCTCGGCTCTTCTAGATATTTAGTATAAAAGTCTCTTAGACGATGTAGTAAACCCTAAAAATTATCTATAAGATACTAAGTAGAATCTAAATTATATCTAACCTATTTTACCTAGTACTATAGCTATCTTCTAAAAAGTCTACTACTAAGTATTTCTTATATCTCCTATTCTTATACACCTTTAATAATATCTAATAGAGGCTCTAAAGCTTCTTATCCTAGTAGGGGAGTGTTTAGATCCTTTAAAAGTATATTAAGAGTAAAAACATTATAAATTAATAAACCTTTAAGAAGTTTTAGCTTATAGAAGTGTTCTATACGTTCTAGTATTTTAAAAGGTCTTATCTACTATTTAGTAAGCTTTTAACTAAGACGATTTATCTTAAGATTCTTAGTAGATAAGTAGACTTTATCTCTAACGTCCTAGTTAATAGCTCTTTAATACTAGTTTATACTTTCCTCTATCTTTTTCTAAGCCTTACCTATATTATCTTTAGCTATCCTCTAAGTAGAGTATATATGTCGAGCTACTTTTACTACCTTATTATAGTTAAGTTGTTCCTAGAGAATAGAAGTCTTTAGCGTATTCTAGTCTTATAAAGTCTTTAGGTTAAGTCTAAACTTAAGCTAATAAGGGGTTATACTAATAGATAAGTATAGAAGTATTATTTATACTCTATCTATTAGAGGGATTAATTCGCTTTAGTTATCTTAATAGTAGGTTATAAAGGGCCTTAGTCTTTAATTAATATATTAGTTTATTATCTCTGTCTATCTATCTATCTATTTATAATAGGTAGTACTAAGCTTAAGCTTAACACCGATTATTCGACAAAATTCGGTCTAAAATAATAATATAAATTAAGGTCCTTAATTAGACGTAATCGATTTAAGGTAGTAGCTAAAATAATAAATCTATTAAATAAAAAGTTTAGCTAGTCTTTTAGTATCTGTAGTTGAGTAATAAGGTATTAATACTAAATCCTTTCTAAGTTAGTCAATAAATACTAATATAGTATCAAATCTATATTTATCTTTTAGAAATAATTTAAAGTCTATATATAAATATTATATAAGATAGTCGAGTATAGGTAAGGGGTGAAGAAAGCCTTATTACTTAGTTTATTAAAGATAGGAGTATTTATAAGCTTAATAATTCCCTACATACCTTCTATAGTCTAAAAACATTCTAGTCTAGTAGTAGTATTATACTAATAACTAGTATATCTTTTTCGTACTTAGGTAAGTACTAGATACTTAGTTATAGACTTCTTAGATTAGTTTTATATAAAGTTTAGTATTCTTTTAAACGTAAAGTCGATCTTTAAAGAGTAGTAAATTATCTAATAAGATAGAGTATCTGTTTAGAAGTTTATAACGTTCTTTCTAAAAAGAGTGTAGATTATCTTCTTTTAACTTCTAAATCGTATTTAAACTTAACTCTAGAATAATATCTATTATATTAAGGAATATAGACTATTCTTATAAAAAGATCTAAGTAAGTTTAGCATTAATTCAAGGGTTTAACTAATTAGGTCCTAAGAGGGTACGAGAGCGGCTATCTAATTTAGCTTAATTATAGGTTTTTAGGTCTTATTTACGTTAGGTTAATATATCTACTTTTTAATTACTCTTTTTAAACGTAAATTAGATCTAAAAGTTAAAGTCTAATAAAAACTCTATCTATTAGACTTGTTTAGCTATAAGTAGCTTAGTTATTATAAAGTATTCTAATAATCTATAGTCTAAATATACGTTAATATACTTCTAATATAACATGAGTTTAAGGCGCTATTTCTTAAAAGCTTCTATAATAGTAGATAGTTCTTTATTATAGATCTTCTAATTTAATTCGTAGCTGACTAAGACGTATAAGTAGAACCTAATAAGGTACTAAAGACTATTGTATTATTATAAGAATATACTAGCTATTACTCCTTTTAAGGAGTCTGTTTCTACCTTCGTATTATAATCAAGGTCGAAGTAGTATAAGGTTTATATAATAAGTAGCCTAGTCCTTAGCGTTTTAAAGGCTTTATTATATTTAGATGTTTATAGAAACGGCTTTATAGAGCGTATTATTATAGTTAAGAGTTTAGCAATTTTAGTATAACCTTTAATAAATTATCTATAAAATCCTATAAACCTTAGATAAGACTTTACACTTATTATAATATTAGGTTAGACCTAGTTTTATAAAAGCTCTACTTTTTTAAAGTTAACTTCGAGTCTTTTTATAGTTAAGATAAATCCTAAGTATTTAACTCTAGTAATACTAAATTTACTTTTCTTAATATCTACCTAAAGTCCTACTTCTTAGAGCTAATTTAGAACCTTCTTAACCTATTCCTTATATTCTTTAATAGTATTTAAATAAATTAAAATATTATCTAAGTAAGTAATATAGAAGTCGTTTAGATAGTTAATTAAGACATCGTTTATATAACGTTAATAAGTAGTAGAGCTATTATAGAGTCTAAAAAGAAGGACCTTATATTTATATATACTATACCTAGTTCTAAACATAGTTATCTCTTCTAATTTAGAGTCTATTTAGATATAATAAAAAGCTTATCTAATATCTAATTTAGTAAAGATTTTAGCTATTCTTATTCTAAAAAGGAGCTTGTTAATATAAGAGATCAGGTAGAGATCGTTTTAGGTTAGAGCGTTTAGCTTCTTATAATCGATATAGAACCGTAACTTATCACTATTAGCCTTTTTAATAAAGAGTATAAAAGAGGCGAAAGAGCTATTACTATTAACAATAAACCTCTTATCTAGGTTCTTTATAAGATACTCTTTTATAGCCTTAAGCTCGGCGGTTAACTGTCGATATAGAGGCGAAAAGGAGTTAGGAAGTAGCTTATTTAAAGTAATCTTATAATTATATTCGTAGTAAGGAGGAAGCTTATTAGAAGCTACTTTTAAGAACACGTCTTTATAGAATAAGTAATACTTTAAGAGTTAGGCTTATATTAGAGCCTTTATCTTATTATTATCTTAGAGAGAGGCTAATCTCTCGTTGATAACCCGATCTAGCTTATAAAGGCTTATTATATAAAATTCCAAATTAGGCTATTTTATATTATAATATATTACGTTTACGCTTATCTTATAAATAAAAGAGTATAGAGTCTAGCCTTTCGAGGCTATACTAGTAGTTTATAAGAGCTTTAGACTAAAGTTAAATATTAAAATTTTAAGAGATGTTATTATTAATAGAAGTAATAACTCGGCTATATATATAAGTCTACCTTTTTTATATCTTTCTTATTACTAGATAGTGTATTCCCTTTAGTTCGTATCTAACTAGTAATTTAAAAAGGGTTTCTAGTTCTAGCTAGAAAGAGAAAGTAAAATTTCCTTACTATAGTAAGGAGTTAGAGGGTAATCGGCTAGCTAAATAATCTAGCTCTTTAAGAGGTCGAAGAGGACTTTAAAGTAGTTTAACTATTTATTACTAATAATTAAGTCTTACTATCTAAGGTCTAGGATAATAAAAGAGTAGTTAAGAATACAACGTTTATTAATATTTAGATATAGTTATATAAACTAATTTACTTAGCTTTTAGTACTATTATTATATCTATAAACAAACACTATATATAATAATCTCTAAATCTTTAAACCTATTAACTTAAATAAGTATAAGGCTAGAGGCTGATTTAGAAACAAGTACCCGTTTACTTCTATATCTACTAAAGCTTATATTTTAATACTATATCCCTATATACTAAGAGTAGTATTCGTAAGGAATTGTTTTCCTCTTATAAGCTTAGAAAGGTTAAGTCTAGATAGATTATATTTATATAAGCCTAAGAAGGTATTTTTACCTAGGTCTCTTCGTTTTCCTTCTAACTTAGGTTAGAGTTAGAGTACTCTTTAGATAGTTATTCTTTCTTAAGTTAATCGTCCTCCTCTATCTCGTTAATACTAAGTAGATTAGGATAGTTAGGCTTAATATACCTAGGTTTCCTATAATTATAGCACTTTATACTAGTAAGGAGTTAGTCTATAGACGAAGTCTTTAATCTTTCGCTAGTAGAAGAGGGTCTAAGAAATTAAGAAGTTTTTTAAGAAGTAATATAAAGTCTATATAAGAGTAGTAAGGGTTTTATCGAGGAACTAGATAAGGTTCGGTTAGCGTTAGGCTTTTAGTAAGACAAGCTTATTATAATAGGTTTTTTAGTACTTATTATACTAGTTATATATAACTTAGTATTATAACGCTGTTCCTTATTTATAAATAATAGGTCTCTTACTATCTTATTAAAGTCGGTATTCTAGTATCTCTTACTATTAACTAATTAGGTTTAGAGCTAAGGTGTAAGTTTATCTTATATATAGTAGAACTTATCTTACTTAAATACTTCTCTAAGTATTATAATACTTAAAAAGCGACTTTTAAATTCTATAAAACTTTCTCCTATATAACCCTTCTATTCTATCTAAAGAGACTAAAAAGCGTTCTAAGTATCCTCCTTCTTATAACCTATTAAATAGTAGGTATTAAGAAGCTTAATTATCTCTTTATAGTCTTTAAATACTATTTTACTTATATTAAACTTATATTAGGGCTCTAAGTAGTTCTAGGCGAGTTTCGTTATCGTCCTCTAAATAAGAGCTTTACGAGTTAAAGACGTCTAATAATAGTCGGCGTTTATATAGAGTCGATTATATATTAATATTCTCTATTACTTATATATAGGTAAAACGCTATTATCTAAAAGTTTAATTTTTTCTATAATCTTACTTTTAATAAGTTAAAGGGCTTTTAGGGTGCTTTTAGGTTATAGGTATAGAGTAGGTCGTAGTAAGAGATAAATATTAAGAGTAGGGTCTCGCCTATAATAGCGGTTTAAAGAGGTAGAAGGAGGTGTTTATATAAGTCGGATTAGACTTAGACTTTAGTCGTTATTTAGTAGTTATTAACTTATTTACTATACTAGGTCTAATAATTAGGCAATCTAATTATCTTACTCTAAAATTCTCTATTCTTTTTCTTAATTCTTAGCCTCTATAGCTTAGATTATACCTCGTATCTCGTCTATATTAAAGAAGTCCTATTAATCTCTCTAGCTTCTAGGCACTAGGCCTTTACCTTTATTATTCTTAGGTTTCTTACTATTCTTAGGTATATAGTACTAAGTTAGGGATCTTTTAATAGAGGCTTGACTTTATTTCTTAAAGGGGCGCTCTATACTTAGGAGCAGAGCTTAAGAGAGACTAGAGGTCGCTCTAGATTCTGATATATTAAATATTAAATTAAGAGGGGAGGAGGTAGGATTAGATTTAAAAGCCTTCTAGATAACTATTATAAGTTAGCTTATTTACTAAATCTAGGGTTATTAAGACTCTTAGGAAATACTTAGCGTATTCTAATCCTTTAACGTATACTAAAACACGATTTTCACTAGCTGTCTATATAGACACTAAACCCTAGTGTTACTAGCTGTCTAGGAGATCTCTAGAATCCCGGCTATTTAAGAATATATCGTTATAGTCTAATTAGAGGCTAAATCGAAATCGAAACAAAAAAAGCGATAATAAGCTCGAAAGAGATATTATAAAGGCTGTTATCGGCGAAGAAGAGTTATTGTTTTTATATAACGGCACGAAATATATATAACTATAGTAGAGGTATATAGGAGTGTATATAGTAGAATAACGTGTGTAGATACTAGGCTCTAATATAGAAGAAAACAATAACTGTCTCTCTACTATACTAAACATAAACGTCTATATATAAGAAGGTTAGAAGCTTCTAAGTTCTAATAATAATAATAACCGAGCTCTACCTAATATAGCTAATACTAAATAATAAGAGCTAAAAAGCTAAATATATAACCTCTAATCCTTTAAAAAGCTAAACATATAATATCTAAACCTTAATCCCTTCTATATATAAATATCAGATATTAATACCTTCGGCACTTCGCTTATATAAGTATCAGTTATTCGTAATCTCGGCCCCAGGGGTATCAGGGGTATCGGTACTGCTCAGGGGTATCAGCAGTTTCACGAATGCCGACAATTCAGAATAGTGCTGTCATATGATAATCCAGCTATCATATAATAATCCAGCTATCACATAATAATCCAGGATAGCGTGCCATCACATTCCTTTTCTTCCGTATTAGAGCCTAGTATCTACTCACGTTATTCAGTCTCGAACGCACTCCTATATACCTCTTCTCCTATAGTGTATATTTCGTGCTATTACACTACTAGTAAAGAGGTATATAGGAGTGCGTTCGAGACAGGATAACGTATATAAATACTAGGCACTAATATAGAAGAAAAGGAAAAACTATCCCTCTCTAACTCTAGGAGTAGGCTACTATATATAAAAGAGTCCGAAACCGACCAACGTTATACGTCGGCTAATATAAAAGCCTGAACCTACGTAACCTTCCTAAAATAGACAATATAAGACAACAGCAGCTGAAACCTTATATATAGCAGGTACTACCAGCTATCTAGGATAGTATACTATCACAAGCTCTCTATTCTCTAGATTAGAAACAAAAGTAGATTTATAATCTTTTAAAATAATAATCTTATCTCTATATATAATATCTATCTAGAACCCGGTTTTATTAAAGTTATAAATATCCTTATTTTAGATAATCTAGTAGTATATATACTATATAAAGTTCTTAAAGTACTTATCTATATTCTTCTTAATATATACGTCTCTTCTCTTTACTAAGAAAGGCTTTATATATATTATTTTTATAAAGTTCTTATTCCTAGCTATCTACCTTTTACTCTATCTTCTTAATACTATAGTTTTCTCTCTATTATACTAAAGAAGTCGGTTTATTATAAGAATAAGAGTTTTAAGATTTATAGACTTTCTAGTTATATATAATAGAAGAAGGTACTTTTTAAGAGTATAATCTTTAGATCTAGTAAGCTTTATTATATCTACTATATATAGAAGAGACTCGTCGTTCTTTAAGTTAGTAATAAAGTTAGTTATAAAGAGTACTTTAGTAATTTTAGTACTAGGATTTAGCTAAAGGAATTAAATAGCCTTCTAAATCTAGTCCTTAATATCTTAAGAAGCTAGTATATTATAAGTAGTAGATAATTAATTTTTTATAAAGAGGAGTAGTTTTAGAGGTAAAATCAACGTATTACTAGTTTCAACGCATTACTGTCCCTCACCTAATACGCGAAGCGGATTAGGTGAGGCAGGTCCGAGCGATTACTCTTTTGCGGCCTACCCTACTATCCCACTATTTGGATTACGAATCGACCACGGAATCCCGTAGTCCCTACCATTTCCACTACATAACATGTATTGAAAACGACCAAAGTTTTCCGAACGCATATCAGCTCATTCAGAGTTGACCATGGATGAAGACCATGTTATCGACAAAGATTTTACCTGCACAATATGTGGCAAAAGTTGTGGTAGGAGTGAGTTTGAAAACTCCGAGTTCTTGAGGAACCCCCATATTGTTTCTTGATCAGCACTGATCCACATTTCAGAAAAATCACGAACAAGACATATTGCATACTACCAAAAATCAACTTCTCGCTTCCGGTCAAGGAAAAAATCTTGCTTGGCTTGCACCAAGGCCAAAACTCGCTGTGATCTAGTTCAACCAAGTTGTTCACGATGTAGAGGGAAGAATTTCATTTGTGTATACCAACAGACTCGATCACCGGAACCATCAGCCGATGAACTTCCAGTCCCGTCAAATTCTTAACTGACTGAGAGGGAGCCACTTCCCCCACAGTACAAGACACCAGAACCGCTTTCGGAACTGAACTCAAACCAATCTACAATATCGGACATTTCTACACTAGTTGCTTTTCGTCCAACCACTTGCCCACTTCAGCCCTTGTACCGGTCGAATATTGATTCTGTGGAAATCATATCTTCAGAGAAATTCACTTGGGGCTTTGGAAGCACCAATACCATATCAAGCTACCTGGAAAATAGACAGGACTCTCAGTTCCCAGAATGTCCTCTTTCAGAAATAACTCTCTTGCCACGCCTAGATAGGGAAATTTCGGGCTTTCAATTTCCTCATCCCGTTTTATGTGAAGATATTATACCCAAACCACTAAAATACTTCTGGCCAAGTGCCATACAACAACACAGTTTCTCACTCAACAAGCAATACTTGCTATGCACGCTCAATTCATACCCATACATGATTCTCCCGGAAAGGTCATTTACCCCTTTTATACATCCACATCTTCTTGTCGAAACATCTCGATATGGGGGAAGAACCCACAAGTCTCAAATGCCGAGGCCTTTGGCGAGTTGTGCGGCGATCATGCAAATGTTCTGTGCTAAGAATGACAGCAATGTCAAGTTCATTGGGAGTGCAATAAGAATGGAGCAAGAAAGAATGATCAACGAAGTTAGTCCTCATGTCCTGAAAACAGGAGCTCAGAAATTCATTGGTCGCAGTACTTGGAGTATGATGCCGTCACCGCCGTTGCTGCTCTTCAGGCAATCACCCTCTATTTCCTGATCCGCCTATCGGAAGACAATGATGATGCTACCAATTCTGATATTCCATTGGTTCAAACGATGGCAGTGCGTAAATTCATGTCCTCAGGAAAAGTCACTTACTAAATTTACCTTTTCAAACAGCATGTTGTCGTGCAAGCAAGTCAACAAGTCGAAAAAAAAGAAAGTTGTTCAATCAGCCGTATACCGACATGGAAGAATTTGATTTTGGGAGAGTCTTTACGCCGGTAAGCCTATCTAGGTGACACAGACTACAAGCTGGAAGGATTTGCACTAACGGAAGACACCTCACAGCACAATCATAATCGATATCTTTTTTGAATTCTTTTCAACTATTCCTTACTGAAATTGTGCTGAGGGTTCATTATCAACAATGTCACTGCCCATGTGCTCGAGATTTATGGAGGGCCAGTAGTAGTGCTGAATGGGAGAGAGAATATTTAGCGAGGGGCGATGATATGTTTTCTGGCACTCAACTTACGTATGGGGATTTATTGAATTCTCGCTCTGATACACGGCGTGGTCTTGATTTATGGTTGTCTCAGTTAGATGAGTTTGGGACTTTGGTTATGGCTGCTGCTAGCCTCACAAAGTGAGTGTTTTGGTCACGTTTATTTATTTTGCTTGTCACGTGAGAACAGTGTAACCTTTCAGCTTTTGCTGCAGCCTTATCCAGTTTTGACCTCTATTCCTGTTTCAAACTTGTCCCTTTGAGACCTGAGGTCAAAAATCAAGTGAGCAACTCACGCTCAGAAACACAACCCCTCAGTACTTGGGTTTGTGGTGAAGTGTTGGTGGGCGCGTCTTTGTGGCGGACCCACCTTTTATTTGTTGACCTTCTGCAACTCCTCCCGACAAATGGTGTTCTGGGTACTGGCCGATCTATTCAACACTGTCGCACGGCAGATGGGATCTACAATGTCAACTCAAGATCGACTTGCCGACTCGCTCCAGAAGCCTCCAGAAAGTACAATGTCACCTGGCCATCCAGTTCGCAATTTGCTCCACATGCCCCCCGAAGTCATGAAAAACATCCTCAAGCACTTCCGAAACGAAAAAGGAGTTATTGGAAGAGACGCCCGCGCACTCATCAGAACACTTCGCACTGTGAAAGGTCCCGACGGCAAGGTCCATCCACTCTATGAAGCTGTCGTCGCCGAAGTCTACGCAACCTCATTGACGCCATTGATGTTCTACCACTTCAAGGAAATCCCTCACCACTCCAATCCCAAAAACCGATTCGTCAATCTTGTGATCCCGTAGGTACTACTTCCTCCTTTCTTTCAAGTTCATCTACTGACATTAAGATAGAATTGGTATGCCATGCATTATTGGTGTCCCCGAAGCTCTTTGTCCATCTCCACATATCAGTCATATCCGAATCTGTCTCTATGGTATGCGTGCCGAAACCGATATCAAAAAGATAGTTCACACCTGGATCACCTCGCTTGGACATGTTGAAATGTTGGAACTGCAAACTTATGGTGTTTACGAACGCACAGCACGTAGTGCAAGGGTTGATGACGAATATCACGACACGGTAGTTGTTCCAGAAGGCTCAGCTGCTGCCCAAACATTCTTTGCGCTCTACGAGTATGATATGTGTACCGTTGATGATATGTTGGGTGTTGAGGGGAAGAGAAGTGACGGATACGGTACTCTAAGAGAGAATTACACTTGTGTTTGGCAGGTAGCACGCGGCGAACGCCTGGTCTCATTAGGTGAGAATTATGTGCCAGAGCGTACACGCATGGTCTACTATGCGTTGGAACCTCAACGACCTTCCCTTGGAATGGCTGTTGCCGCGGTTAACACATAACTGGTGGCGGATGCTGAGTACATGGATATTGTAACGTGAGAATTTCACCTTAGGACTCTTTCTGTGCTAGGAAGCTTTTCTGTAATAGGATTCAATTATCGCATCATAGTTACGAAAATCCAAGTTCGGTGCTCTTTATTACGTTGAATGCAAAGCCATGTATTGTGCCGTATTTCGTGCCCATTTTAATTTGCTTAAATAGCTGTCTTAAGCCCTTTGGATTAATGGAACTGATGGCTTGGAAAATCTAAGCCATCAGACTACTGACAGGAGGGCCAAAGGGAACTAACTGGTGGGCACAGATGGGCGCTTTGTACCAATATTCGCATGCTAGCCTTGTTTGCTCTTGTACATAAGATACATAAACATTGACCTTAGCCGTGATATTGGGCGCCGCTTTTGCTCTCAGAGTCTGCAGCCAACAACCTTTCCCAATTTCCAACCTTTTCCATCTCAACCCTCAAGCACTGCGACATCCCGCAATTATGCCACCGCCATCCTTCTCTATCGCGGCTACAACCTACCCTCAACAACGGTCGCCTGTGTCTCTAACAATGGACTCCTCAGAATCGACTCCACGTGAGGTTATTTTGCGCGGCTCTATCCAACAAGAGATCATCCTGCAAGCCCAGAGAATCACCACTGGCGTTTTTCAGCACATCACCTTCCTCAACTGTATCCTCAGACAAGTCGAGCTCAAGAATTGCAAACTCGATAATTGCTACTTGGAAAAGTCGACTCTTGACTCCAGCAAGCTATACAAGTGCGGAATCAAAGATTCTAGGGTCGATAGATGCGAGCTAGACAAGACGGTGCAGATTCTGGTCGCTATAGCCTCGGCCCCCAATTGCTACCAATCTCTAGAGCGTCGTCTAGGTGGTTCTTTTTATCGCAATTGCAACTTTGAACAATGCTCAATCGCCGAAGCCACTGTTCTTCAATCGAAGTTTTACAGGGGAGATTTACATTTGGTTTTCGCAGAAAATACCGAGATAAAGCAGACAGCCATCCTAGGTTGCAATTTACTTCAATGTACAATTGAAGAGGGCACGGTTTCAGAGAGCAGGGCCAGGGAAGTCAAAACGCTTAATATCGCATGTTCAGGCAAGTTTATTTCAATAAGTGGTCTAGCAGTATATGGCGGTTGGTGAGAACAAAGAATAGTTGCTTGTTCCAGACTAATCGGCACAATAAAATATATTGTGCAAGTTAATCTCTGAAAAACAGCACCGCTTCTTCTACACCGTGTGCACAATGGCAAAGAACAAAAGGCTACCTATAACCACCACAAGCGGCTAACTTGTTTCTTAGAAGTCACATTTGAACGTTGTCCTCTCGCCTTCGACAAATTTCCCTCGGAAATTACGCGTCTTATATTCCGGGAAGCACTATCATGGAGCGGAAAAACACCAGCGCTGCTAGCTGCCGTCCGGGGTAACAAGCGTCTTTACTCAGAGTGTCTTACGATTCTATATTCAACTGGGAAATTCACCATCTCGAAAAAAACTGGGACTTGGAAGATGGTATGCTGTGCTCTTCGACAATGAATCTTACTACTGTACGGAATCTTCAAGTTAGGTATGTTTTCGCAATTTGAAATTGGAGTGCGGGCTAACATACAAATAGCATGGGTTTCAACATATTCCCACAAATTTTGAGTAAGGTCGCTGATTCCCAATTCATCAACCTGCAAACGGTCGCTATCTTGGCCGATAAACGTCCCCTCCCGAAGTACCGCGTTAAACTGTTGATCCATGAATTGCTTCCAGTATTACAAGACATCCCATTCCTACAACGATTCTCAATCCACTATCAAGAATACGAATCACCTTTGAATCAGCGGGGCCAGGGTGGAATTGTTAATGGTCTCAACGACGACCTCGGTACGCTGGCAATCGTCAAGGAGGACAAAATCAGTCATCGGTACACATACATATGGGAAGGCACTCCGGGATTTTTGAAGCACCGTGGCGGTTCGAACACAGTTTTGGAGACTTTGGCCCCCCTACGACGCAGGCATATACAGCCAGTACTTTGGTATGCGCAATAAATTCGCTTCCTCAACCCAATAAGTAGATAAACAAAGCAGGGGAAGGAAGAAAAGCACGGGGGTGGGCTGGGCTCGGCTGAGGAAGTATGATAGAAGAATAAACCTCCTAGGTCGTTCCGTCACAAGAAAAGGGGTGAGGGATGTGACTTAAAACAGCTCACCATGAGTGGGGAAAACTCAGGATGAGAATTCGTGAAAGGTTAGAACAATTCAATTGATTCCTTCCTAGCTTTGTGGCGTCTTCGTACAGTGAGTTGCGAGTTAAGCTTCCCTTTTGACGATATTTTGTAAACCGTGCGTTTTTAGAAAAAAAAATCCCTCTTAAAAAACAGAAAGACCCTGCTAGAAAGAACCGCTATATATTTTTATACCTCCTCTCTAATTATTACTATATCTAAGCAAGTATACTAAGAATAATACTTAATTCCTTAAAAACCCCCTTTTTGTAAGAAAGTTTTTCACACTCTTATAATTCTACTAAGACTCTTTAAAAATTTAGACATATATCTAAGTGTCTGTTTTCTTGCTAAAAGGTTTATAGAGTAAGGAAGAGGGTATAGAGCTCTTATTAGCTGTTCTCGAGGATATAATAATATACGTTATTATTAAGTAAAGAGGGAAAGAGTGTCTAAGTAAAAAGTTTTTTTCTAAAAACGCACGGTTTATAAAATATCGTTAAAAGGGAAGCTTAATATACAACCGATAGTAACACATTGTGTAATGCTTTGGGAAAGCATTAAATAGAAAACGCTAGAAATAAGCGACATGGGATATCTATAGATTTTAGAGTGCCTGGAGGTATAGGATTTATCTGGTTCTTTCCGTAGAACAGAAAGAACTGGTGAGATTATGCGAGAAGAAAAGAACAATTGAATACTTAGTCACTTGTTTCTTCAAAAAGTAGGGAACAGTTAAAATGATACAGTGAGTTGCGAGTTAAGCTTGAATTTACCCACTTTTTTTATAATCCAAGCTTTTTAAAAAAGTCTTTGATTTCCCCCTTTTTTAAGCACTCCTTTACCTATTTATTAATAATAATATATATTAGTATACTCTAGATAATAGAAAATAAGAGCTTTATGTATCTTCTATTACTCTATAAACTTTATATAATAAAAATAGATAATTTTATATCTCTCTTAATTCTTATAAGGTCTTAGTATACTTTATTAATTAACCTTACTAGAGTATATAGAGGTAGTAAATTTCTTTTTAAAAAAAGGGTTTTTTTTAAGAATTATCTATTTTTTAGTTTACTTTTATTATACTTACTTTAAATTAATAAGTAATATAGAAGCGAGATAATTAGATATAACGCTTCTTTCTAGCTAGGCCTCGTCTCTTTTAGAGTACTTTTGTTTTCTGTCTTCTAAAGAAGAGAGGGAGATAAAAAAAAAGCTCGGATTATAAAAAAAGTAGACAAATTTAAGCTTAACCCGAGACCTCTAGGACACTTGATTAAATTATACCAGAAGGTTGCATCAATGAGAAGTACAAGAGACCTTGGATTTTCTTAGGCATCTTCATGAGAACGCAATTTCAACTAATACCACCTCTATCAGATAGGACATTTATACGACCTTGGATCTCCAGCTAATGTAACAGCAGCTTGTCCATTGTCATAAAGCACCCTTGCTTCATACATCTGCCTGACAAAATAACACCCCTTGGTAGTATCAAACAAAACTATCTTACAAAGGGCGTAATTCCAAGTCTAGTGAGGCGTAGTGTTACACGTTTAAGATATTCAAGACTTTGAAATACTAACTAATCGGTGTGATACTTTCCACTTGAGAAGTGCATTCAATACAAATAGCCTTGCTTTCTCTGATAATATTATAAGAGGAATATTAGATGAGCAAAGCAAGAGTAGCAAGATTCATTTATATATATCATGCATTCGCCTAGTCTTTGAGCCTGGTGATACAATGTAGAGAGGCTTATAAAAGCTCACACGGCCAAGGTCTTCTTAATACACACACCATCCGATGGAGCCACCAACCTCTAGCAGCAATCATGGCATCCTACACTACGAAACGAGGAGTTGACTTCTTGATGTTGTCAAATGCGCTCTACTCTGTAACCTCGACGTTGAATTCCACATCATGGCAAGGCCGCGACCATAAGTTTTGCCACTTAACTTTGGCGAACTTAAACGACTGCGAAATCACCACTTGTGTCCTGGAAACTTCAAAAATCACGGGTTGCAAGATATCCTCTTCTGAACTCAATAATTCCGAGCTCCACAACACTCTACTTTTAAATTGCAGCTTGCAGTTGCATTATCATAAGAACCGTGAGTTCGGAGTGCGAGATTGATAACCAGAAACAACAACCCTGGACGGAAGGTAGATGGGGTTCTTGGACTGAAGATCCTGCTTTTAAGAACACCAACTCGTTCATTCGTCGATCTAACCTCCTTGGCTGCTCTTACGAGCTCTGCGACCTCAAAAATTTCAAACAACTCCCAAATATCGGTATTCTATTGTGAACTGCAGAACTGCCTGATATCGGATAGCGCCAATGCTTATAATTCGACGTTCACTGGTGGTGAGCTTTACCTCACAGTTTGCGAAATCGACAGTACATGTGTTATCTTCAACCCGGGTCCTTCATTACGTGAACTCCCCTCAGAGGTAAGATTAATAATCTTCAATGAAAGCATTGAATGGGATGGCAAGACTCCACCGTTGATTGTTGCTCTCCGCGGAGACTCAGCCTTATACGAGGAAACGATGGGGGTCTTGTATTGGGATCACTTCTTCAAGTTGAATGATTCCGAGTCTTTGAGAATGCCTGTTCGGCATTTGTCCATGGAGTATACCTTGCCCAGTCCACATTCTCTCTTCCCCCATGGCACTAAATGTTTCTCAGGACACAACCGTTATTTAAATTTCCCGAAATCGACATGAAATATATCTCGCAACTTAAAAGTCTGCATATCTACTTCCCAAAACGAATTTCTTTCCCCTCCAATCTCTACCGCAACATTCCTGGTAATCTCAAAAACGCGCTTGCACTGGCCAAAAAACTCAAGCTCGAGTGGTTTTCACTCACCATGTCTGCCCATGGGCATAAAATTATGCAGTGGATGAGCGGAGCGCGAAATTTGTATCATGGCGGGATGGCGGAAAGCATTCGATATAACACCAGACAAATTCTGTCGCGGTGTGAAGCTAGTTACACCGAAATTATAGAGGCGAAATCGAAAATTGAACCGGGTCTGTATCTGAATTTATACGACAAGTGTTTTACGGTAACTTGGTGGGCGTCGCCAGGAAGTTGGTTATTGTGGGAATAGAAGAAAACAACTGGGGATATATTATGCAAATACTCAAGATGAGTGTACTACAAATTTTCTACAGACAACTCAACGTATCCTCATCGGACGTATCATACCGATTCGGTTGGGCTTCTACCATATTCGTGAAATATTGGTAGCTTGGTTCAGGCGACTTTTCTTCTGAATGACTGGACGAAGAATTAGACGAAACCGAAATAAATTGTTGGAGATATGTCCCTTGTAATCAAGAAACTGATATGCTAGCCATACTGGTAGATAGAAACTGAGCAACTCAATCACCATTTTTATTGATAGAGCCTTGCTATGGAGCCATATCTTGACATTGCTGCTACTCGTCTGATTTGAAACTAGTGCATTTCATCCCTCTCTTTTCACCATTCATAACACTAGTTTTTACTCCTTCCGGAAGTTCAAAGCGAGTCACAGTTCTCGCTCCTAATTCTTACAATAGAAGTGAGTGAGCTACAAGGCTTAAAGCGAGGCGGGGGTAAGAGTTCCAATGATTGTATGTCACGTTTTTTTTGGGGGTTGAAAACGCTCTAAGGAGCTTGAATTTAGGAGGTGAAAACTCTGCTATATATGCAGGGAAAGGGGGACACGTGATGCTCCCTTTTTCCGTGACATAGTAGAAGTGCCACTAATTTTTAATAGAACCACTAAACTAGTCTGTTTCATCTGAGAATTCTACGTATCATTTTCAAACAAGCTGTAGAAATGAGCTCGCGATAGTCAATAACTGGAAGTAGCTGTTCTGCTTCTATCAAAGTTCACTCATTGACAACTGCATTATGGGACAATTTAAGGTAATTAACGGAAAAATCCGGCCTAGAGGGCTTAGGGTGGGGAAAACAATAAACATGCAGTGGAAACCAAAAATGGTAGTAATTGGTTCGGCTTCGCACCTGTTATTTCTCTCGTTGTCACACTCCAGGGAAATCCAACCAAACTACTTCGGACATTTCGAAATAATAATCCACCTAAGCCCCATTGTTCTCGCTATTCGGGTTAATTTGGCTGAGCTACCCCAGAGGATTGGAACAACGGTACGTATTTACCGCTTCTATTGGCCTTTTCAGGGACGATCATGTGATATCACGAAGCGAGGTCAAGCGCTTGGCCTCAAGGGTGCCTTGAGGTGAATACAAAAGTCCAAGATCGGTGATGCTTTAAACAGCCCAAAAAACTCGCTTTGGTATTTCCATATTCACTTCCAGGCGCGGCCCACGTCACAATCTTAAATTTTTACCGCGTCGACTTTTCTCCCTCTCAACTGTTCAACATTATCCCAACACGGTTGTTCAGCATTGAAAAGTCGCGCAAGATGGGGCTTCGCAACCTCTTCAGCCATGGGAGTCGGCTCGATACGGAGAGAAAGCGGGAGAAGGAGAAGATGGGCTCCATGGCGAAGCACCACAGCTTTGTCAAATGCTCGATTGAGAAAAGGTCGCGACCTCGAAAAAAGACCAAGATCGACAGCAGAGCCACAGACAGAATGATGAACCACAGCACGAACTTTCAACTCTATCGACTAACTCGTCTCCGCGACACTACGAAGCAAAGTGAGGAACTCCCATACCAGAAACGCGTCTGGTCGCGCAGAACGATCTCGAACCAAAACTCGCCAAATGCTCATATCATTACCAATACAACCTTTGTGAACTGCACACTGGAATCCTGCAAGTTGAGCAACTGCCAGCTGATAGGTTGTCTTGTGACGAACTGCAAGGCTGTCGACTCAGAACTCTCCGACAGTTTGATTTCCTGGCATCACCTTGACAAATACGAAGAATGGGTCTTCGAAAATTGCAAATTCTCGAACTGTATTTTGGAAAACGCAATCGTAAAGAACTCGGAGCTCCTCAGAAGCAACATTGAACTCGCGTCGACTTATTTGGGTCAGAACCGCATTGTCAGCGATTATGGTCCAGGATTCTTCATCCGCCGAAGCTATCTGCAAGGCTGTGCGCTTCGCAGTTGCAGTATTAGTAGGGCTATTATAGCAGATTCACAACTCTCCGACGCCTGTACAATGGACTTTGTAACGATATCACGATGCAAGTTAGGTGATTCAATAATCAGACAAAGCACGGCAATCGAATCCACAGCCATCCGTTGCAAACTCTTCAGGACCACAATCCAACACTGCGCCCTTTCGAGAAACCGTTTCAGTCGTTGCGACATTGGGCAGAAAGCATCTGTCTTGCACCGTCTACCTCCAGAAATTAGGTTGAGGATTTACCAATACTCGGTTGACCATTTGCCGTCTTCCATTTATCTAGGCAGGAAACACGAGCCCGAGCTCAGAAATTTGATTGCTGCTTTGAGAGGAGACCAAGAATTATATCAAGAGGCCATAGAGGTACGAGACCGTTATGTCTGCTTCGAGTACAGGGCAGAATATCATGGTCCTGGCAGTGGATGCTCATTCACCGGCGATCCTTTGCCGGAAAAGGCGTGGCGGTCCCTTCAGAGGTGGACATTACAGTAAGTGCTTCAACTCTCAGAGAAAGAGTCCTCTAACATGATCTAGATTCGCTTTTCAAGAAGAGTATAACGGGAGACAGGTGATAGCCGATCGCCTTCGTCTAACATCTAAGCTCAAATTTCTTTGTCTCGAGATTCAAGACTTTGCATGGCTCGACTCAAATAATTTTTGGGAAACTATTGGGCTATTTTCAGAACTCACTTCACTTGTCCGATTGTCTATCATGTTTTATCCAAAACGAGATGATATCAGGCTATCCTCTGGATTTAGGCGGCAACTTTACAATTGGTTAGCGCGGCTTAGAAGTGCTGGATTTCCCGGGGGGCACAATAGTCAATTTGGAATGGCGATAATACCATGGGAGATACGACCATACATCCCGGCGCTAGATAAAGTCTTTGGTGTCAAATCATACACAGATGTGCTCCCCGGTAGTAATGGCTGCAATTGGATATGGCAAGCGAGGAAGGGCGGAACGTTGAAAATGGGACCATTGCCAGCACCCAGGTAGATAGAGGACAAGTTGGTGGGCAGCCACGGGTATTTTGACTATTAGGTTTCGATGCTCCAGCAACCTGATAGGGTCTGATAGGAGTAATCTCTGTGGAAAACATGTTAATTAGCAGGCAAGTTAAAGTAGAGTCGATACGTGAGGCGTGGATGGCGAAGTTCACTTACATGAATGGCCCGTAGTGGACTGGGTGCAAGATATAATACATGGTGTTCTCTGGAATATGGACTTATCAGCCCAAGTGCCCAATTGAATTAGCTTGTCGATACCTGAAAATCAATAGACAATAAAAACTCCGGGGAGGGTGTAATTCATAATTCATTGGTTTCATTAACTCATCTCATGGCCTCCCGTTCGCCCCATTCAACCCACCTACGAATAATTTCATCAACAGCCTTGACTCCATTCTTGCTAGCATCAACTTCAAACCATTCCCTATGTTCCCTTCCGCATGTTCCACACTTTTCACCCCCTTTGGCTCTCCTGCTGCTCAGCTCAATATGTATTAACCTCTCTACTTTGTTAACGTTCGGAACCTTGCGAGGTGTTCTCGGTGGCTCGTTCGCATTGTTCGCAGAGGGGGTAGTTGAATGATACGGATAATATCGAATGAGTGAGACGTTGTACCCGCATTGCCGTGTCCATTGATTCAGCCTCCTCTGGACATTTTGAGCCCTACCAATCTTGAGAAGCATGGTTTTCTTATTCGAGGTATCTGGAGTTGCTGCGGCAAAGGTATTCAGTACTTCGGAAGTTCGTCTTTGACCATTGGCGGGTCTCAAGGGAGGCGCGAGTAAGGTAGAGGCCGCTTCCGAGGGGGCGTCGGCGGGAAGAGACTCGGGAGTAAGCCAGAACATGTAAATGAACCCCTCGTCGTCGCGTTCGGAAAAGGGTTTCGCCAATTCAGCAAGTAATAAGGCTGCAGTTTGTGGTGGTGTGGATGGTGGTATAAGAGATATGAATTCTCCAGTCCTCGAGGATGGATCCCTAGCAATACGAGGCCTGCTCAACTTCTCCTTCGAGGATTTCTGGGGTGGGATCGTGGCATTTGTACGTCGAGCAGTCTTATTTGCTGGCCTGGCAGAAACTCGTCCTCCGTCCTCCTCGCCAATACAGCAGAGGAGTAATAATGAGCTTCTTTGCTTCTGTCGCGGTGGTCTGAGTGTCGAGGCTCCAGGCTTTTCGGTGTGCTGTCCATGCTGACGGGTCCTACTTTGACGTGGCTTCCGCCCTGCATCCTGCTCAACTTCAAGCAATCCCAATCTGTCCACCAATGTATCGACGCTCGTTCGCTCTTGGATCGTTTGATGTTTTCGTTGCGGTAAGGGTGTTGGTGTATTGCTTGCAGACGCTTGCTCTCGGTGCTGCCAACAAAACGCTTCTGGGCTGGGTAATCTTTGCGGAATCGGACTCGGACTTTTCGAGATCGCTCTTCGACATGGTCGTCCGTTGGAGGTGAGACCTCTACATGTTGCTGCCGGATTTTTCGAGTCTGATCGAGGGAGAAGAGACTCGGGGGTATGGGGAATGAAAGGCATGTTTCTGGGGGATATCTCTGGGGAATAAAAAAGTAGGAGAATGTTTACAAACCTAGTTAAGTGCTGAAGGCCCGTAGCATAGTATATACTCGCCTCGGAGCGTCGGGTGGCAGTGACTGTGGGCATCCATCTGGCCCAGTCATGATGTTGAACTTAGAAGGCTGCCTGTGGGCTGGGTGAGGTGGCTGGGATTTTAGCGCCAGGGCAGGTGGCGTGACTCCACCCACACGTGATTCAAATACCCCCCAATTTAGGTGATGTTTTCTTGTTTTAGCAGTCGTTCGTACCTTCCTTCCTAACTACCATTGTTCCAACTTTATAGGGCAATGAAAAGTCATTCTCCAAAGTGATTAGGGAAATTTAAATCTTTAACTCATATAGTGTCAAACAATGACTCAAATTCACACTTAAAAGAAGGTAGGTCTTTAATACTATTTATATAGTCTACAGTAAGGCAACGTTAGCTGTGAAATTACTTGAAGTTTCGATTCTTTCTCAATAACCCTCTAACAAAAACGACTCAAAGAATCCACATGCCACAATTCTGCTTCCTATGCGACTCATGGCGCTTCAATGCTGGGAATATTGGATTTATTACAAGGTGAATTAAGGTGGAATCGGATAGTAGAGGAAGATCAATACAGGGATCTCTCCAAAAGAGAATCACTTTTGGCAGATTTTGATAGAATTGCTGATGGCTAAGCACATTGGAACTACGTGTAGACACCTTGAGTTTATCAGAGTATACGAAAATATACTATTTGAGGAAGAAAGTTCAAGATGGTAAAAGCTCCAGGGTTGTTATTTGTACTCTACGTTGTGGCTTTTCTTAGTCAATACCTCCTCATTTGAGTGCTGTGAGACGGCTACATACGATTTCTTGGACTGCATTGGTTTGGTAGTTTGCCGCTATCTCATTGGTCTATAATAAATCTGCCAGTCCAATTTTCACCTTTGGTGCGGGGAACTTCCTCTCAATTGCTCAACCTACAGCCCGAGGATAGGTGCTTGCGTAAAGTACTTTGCTAATTACCACTAAGCTCTCGAGGTGCGGGATTTATTAGATGCAACGAGAAACTTTAGACATGAACCAGTGCTGGTAAAAGCTGCACAAAATATGACGAGGTTATCAAAAACAATCTGTACCGAGGACAACTACCCAGATAATTTTCCACCCTGCCGGCACCTATCTCTTTTCTAGGTTCTACTAAATAGTCTTGGAGTATTAAAGCAATTGTCCACGAAGTCGAGTAACTGGTCTTGCTTTTCCACAACTCTCTGGGACAATATTCATGGTTTTTCGAGATCTGCTCGGGTAATGATAAAAGGGGTTGGGGGTCGGTAGTCACGTGATGCTTATGCTCTTTTCCAACATAACTGAACGAAAATAATCGCAGCCCAACACTAAAAAGGCCTTGGAAATAACAAATGCACAATTATGAATTTATCCTTGGCTTCCAAAAAGGTGGGAATTCGTTCTTTGTGCATTTTTTGGAGTGTTTTACTATGTACTCGTTTAACTTTGAGGAGCAGAAACAGCTTCTGCAAAAATCCAGAAAGTTTGCACTGAGACTGTGGAAATGATCTGTCACTCTCTCGTGGTGGACGTACAGGGTGCAGGGTACATGTGTGGAGGTTGAGTCTTGTGTCTGTTTTTCGTAAGGAAGCTGCGACCAAGAGAGAAAGAGAGAGAGAGAGTTGCGGCCGGGTGCACCTCGCTCCGCAAATGATTAGAGGAACGAGCAGCGACAACAATCAGAAGAAGGAGCAATCGTGTGTGGGAAGTCCAGGTATCTTTCTCGGGATCCCTTCTTCTGATTTTGGAGTTTTCGGACATCTACATCGAACCAGCAAACAGCAGCACAGCAGCAACAACAACACCACCACCACCACCACCACCACAGCCAAACCCTCCCTCCCCCCTCAATCTGCAACCATGCACTTCCCCGGCGTGACGACTTGCTTCTGGATTGCCGCGGCTGTTGTCGTTTCTTGTGCTGTTTTTGTGTGGTTCCTGTTGGAGGGGCATTTTAAGCGCCAGCTTGATATCCATCGCTATAACGAGCGACGATACTGGATAGAGAATAGCAAATAAAAGAACTCGGCAAAGTACCGATTCTTACGAAAACGGTACACGTACCAGCCGATGATGGTAGCTCTTGTTGTGTGGGTCGTTTTCGTCACGTTAGGGGTATACCATACTGTCACCTATGGTCTTCCTCTCACTAAACGGAACAATTGTATTTGTTTTATCTTTTTTGTGGTCTCTGCGTTGGTAGATGCCGGATTGTTGGGGTACCAATTCAAAAAGAGGGATCAGGCATGGCACGTTTATGGTAAGTTGTTATTTCCTTCGTGTTTCCAATTGTTGATACATAGCTTTTTGAAATGCTGGTTACCCGAACCAAGTGGAACAATATGGAATATTGTGCGAGTTGGGTCGAATGATCAGTCATTTCTCCAAAAGCTCTGGTACAACGTTTTGAAAGGCATGACTGACTTTGGTATTATTCATAGGGACCGGCTTCGGCTTTTTATCCCTCCTCTGCAACTGCATCATATTCGTCTTCACAATGATGGAGGGTGTGGCGGAGCACTGGGGTGCTGGGGAGTTATGGAATGCTACTTTGGCGTCGCTTTGCCTTGCCTGGGCCATAGCCTCTTTCTTTGCGGCTCTCAAAGTTACCAAAAAAGAGAAGGAACGCGGAAAGGCTCGCCGGGGATCCAATGTCGGCATCGACTTGGAGGAATATCCTCGACGTTAGTGTGTTAATTTTGTGGATTTTATATCGCTCTCCGCCCCTGAAGTTTCAATCCTTCTAGTACTTTAGTTTAGTACCGCCCTGTCGTGACCAACAAAGGAATGTTTGGTGCGGACGGAGGGGGCGAGAGTACTCCAAGATGAGTTTGGCGTTCGCGTCGCCTTGGGGGTCAGTAGTCGATGGAAACCAAATCAAATTTCGAATCAAATCGATCCGAATTCCTCGACGAAGCTAACAAACTCAACCAATCGATCAATCAAAAACGATGAAATCAAATCAAATCGAGAAATCCACTCAAACCCACTCAAACCCACTCGAATACTGCCATGACATGCGATTCCAGCATTACGCATGTACGCAGACACGAGAATAACACCTCCTCACATCAACTGCTCCTGAAAAGTTGCCAACAATGAACCCTCCTAACACGGCAAAGCATACTGAAATTTAGTGCCGAAGATACCAAGAGTAAGATTCCAGGGAAATATTCAGGTGAAACAGCTCAACGATTCAACTACACAAAACCACCGATTGCTCAAAGGTCCATGCGATACTTGAAGACACAACTTGAATTACCGAGGCTAGCACCACTGGGTCAAGGGTTCTTCCGTGGGCATCAGAGAGATTGTCTCAGCACGAACTGGCAAATTAACCGTTTCGATAAAGCCGCTTCAATCTTCTCATCATTCGCGCAATATCCAATTCAAAGACTCAACAGCCACAACAGCCACAAAAATCCGTGCACACTTGTGAACTACCAAGTGTGTTGAATCTCAGCTACTCTCGGTAGCACGTCATGAACATCGATTTCGCGAGTAGCTGCGGCTTTGATGAGCTAGGGCATGACCTAAGCTTGGCCTGTTGCGAAGTCCACACACCGTCATGCCACCATACTATAACTATACTCACGTCAAACCTCCGACGCTGATCTTATTCTTCCTTCATTCTCAAATTTCCATTCAACCATTCCACTCGAACCCAATACTGAGAATCTTGGCTTCCAAAATGTACGCATTTTGCGACGAAGAATCCCCCTCCATACCATCCGATCCGGAGAGGGATGTCGATGATCTCAGCAGTGACGAATCCGACTGGGACGAGTTTAGGTTTCCTGGACGCTGGGAATTCAGCCAACACACGCCCATCTTGACTGCTCTCTTGACGATTCTTGGATGGACACAACTGCTTGGCGCGCTTGTCTTATTTACCTGCACCGACGGGAATATGGGCTTCACATACCCCTGGAAGGGACAAAGTTATGGAAAATCCTTTCACCTTTTGCTTAGGCTATCTCTCGCTGCCCAACTCTATGCATTTCAGTATGGTTACTCCTCCATTCTCATGCCATCAGCAGAAGCTCGCCGGCGCGATAGTTATCAAAGTCTTCTGGGTTGTATCCACTCCAACTTGAGTACTCCTCGAATAACGGACTGGAAATGGGTACGCTTTCAATATACACTGGACCTTGCCGGACTAGACAGCATCGAAGAATCAAAAGGCGATATTCCATTATCTGTGGCCAATCCTCAAAGTACCTATACGTTTCAAGCAGCGCATATGGACGAGGAACGAGTTCGTTTTGCATTATTCGTAGCGGACCCACGGCAATCAGGTTGCCTCTTCCACACCTACTCGAGGCAGCACTCTGTTTGGAGTCTTTCATGCATTCAGCTCGTAATATCTATCTTATTAGTGTCTCTAGCTTTCACCATGGATTTAGTCTGCGCCGAAGGGCCATCGACAGTGTTCTTCCTATCATCACTTCTCGGAGTAATTTTTCTTCTAATCTGGGTGGTTTTCCAGAATCTTGCCATATTTGCTTTTAAAGAAGCGGGGCTGTTTTGGCGACAGGGACAACTTGCACGAGCTGTTAGGAAGGACTTACTCGTAGGACCCACAGTTCAAGATATGGAAAAGGGGCAAAACCAAGAGGATGTAAGACGGGCGTCAAGGAAAAGATTCGAGGACTTTATTTGGGAGGTTTTGATAACCGGCCAGGAAACACCATTTGAGTTGAAATTCAAAATGGAGAGAAAATTCTATCCGTTACTTGACCTAATCCGGCTGTGATTTTTAGGTTGGGATGGAAAAGGTTGCATGCAGTTCAGATGGAGGTTAACTGTGCTCTTTTCGTCTTATGGGCGGGTTGGTGGCAGTCCATAGATGATGGACCATTTGCCCGTAGAGGGCTTACACAATACACGTTCCAAAGTTGTCTAGCCAGCTGTTGTAGGTTTTCAATCAAAACATATGACAAGTTCATGCAGAAATGGAGTGTTGTTGCCGGGGGCTCTGAGAGAAGGAGATTAAAACATGAATCCAGATTGCCCCAACAGCTTTACATAATCCTCGTTATTATATAGACTTTACGACAAGGGTGAGTGGAGTAATCGAGAGTGGGAAGCCTCTACATTTCGGAATCGCCTCCATCTCGAGTCAGGTGACTTTTGAAATCTATCACTACTGGAACACACTTAACTCTAGCTGGGCACTAACGTACTAGATGCGCGCACACATCACCGCGAACTCATTAATACATATTCAGCCGCCAGACTCCAGCATGCTGCAACCAAATTCTATAATGAATCCTTACCTACCTGGAAACCGGCGTCCTAAGCGGCAAGGACAACTACATTGGTGGCACAAAGCATAGCATTTCCATCCTTATTTGGCACCGGTAATGATATTCCTCCATTTTGGGGGTTCTGGGTTGACTTTATCATTCTCGCCATGCCTCTTTTCATGATATGCTCCATCCTTAAGTCCGACGAAGTGGAATTGGAAGGTTCAGTCATGTGAAAAGTGATACTCCTACACAATCAATGCTTTTTGGCTTTCAGCAAACCTTTGCGCAATTTGAGACGGATACTCAGAAGTCTTGTACCCAAAACGAAAAAGCACTCGAGCGAGCATGCTAGACTGTGTCAGGGAGAATTCATACCCCCCACCGAAAGGGGTATACTTTTTCAAATGGATTTTATTTCGATATATCAGAAAGGACGAAAAACCACACAATGACGAGGGGTCGCACGATGTGGGAATTTATAAGAGGCGATATATCTTGGCACTTTATCCCGTGGACCCGCAAGTGAAGGAAATACAGGTCTTTGACTGCGTCAAAAGAGACTCTTTGCGGTGGATGGCCGGTTGGCAGCTTTCGAGTATTATTCTGATTCTAATGATGGTTTCAGATTTCAAATCGTATGAGTGGCTTTTGGCGCTACCTATATTCTTGCTAGATATGGTATTCTTTGCGGCATTTGGGTTGTTTGTGTTTAGAGAAGCTGGATGGCTTTGGAATGAAGGAAGTCTCGCAAGGGACGTAAGAGAACAGCGTTTGGTAGCCGAATTCTCTACTCCACGGGACTTAGAGAAAAGAAACATGATTAACAAGAAGGCGAAAAGAAGTGGAAAAGTCGTCATAGAAAACATTGATAGATGATGCGATATAGGCCTCATGGAAAAGAAAAGAAGAGACGTGTATTTGGTCCTAGCGGTGGAATAGGTGATCTTGGAGAGCCTACGCTTGTCCGAGAGGCCAAAAACATACTAGAACCATCGTCGGGGGAAAGCTAGATATCGTACTCTTCTTCCTAATTCACTTCACCTAACTCGAGAAAATGTCAAGTATTAGTATATATACTTTAGATAATTAGGTTTAAACATCTTAAATAGTGGAGAAGAGCAGAAGACAGTTTTCCCAAACAGCTATCCGCTACCACAATTCAGAACTTAATGAATTTCTCTGGCTTGTTTTTACTATCAGTGTCCAGATACATTAGCTTAACTCTTACAGTCTTACTTCGTCAAGTTCTTACTTTTTCTAGT
Source organism: Hymenoscyphus infarciens (assembly GCA_001414345.1). Taxonomy (NCBI): domain Eukaryota; kingdom Fungi; phylum Ascomycota; class Leotiomycetes; order Helotiales; family Helotiaceae; genus Hymenoscyphus; species Hymenoscyphus infarciens. The sequence continues at coordinate 82,526 of LLCB01000075.1, forward strand.
TGTAGATTGTTCTAGTCTGCTCTGCTTTAGTATCTTCTTCCAAAGGGGCGTAGACATGGTATTCAGAAAAGTCCTTGGCGGTAGTAAATGTGTATTCTTGTTTTCGCAGTTTTTCTGCCTATGTATTAGAGAACCTTTGCTCCGTCCTCCTGAGCCTTCAGGTACCATTCGTATAGCTATTGAAATAATATTATTCATTTGTGAGCAATCGCACTGACACCTTTTTAAAGTTGTTTGTCCTTCTTAAAAGTAAATAAACCAATAAAACACTCTCTAAACTCTCCAGCCTTATCTTTCGGACATATTTTCAGACATGTCTTTACAAACTTATTCTCGCAGTTAGAGCAATTAGTTAATTTAGAAACATTATCTCCCGGACTGTTTTTCGGAGATGTTATCTCGGATTTATTTCGTAGCTCAGAGAAATACAAAAACTATCGGACTTTTTCTCTATAGTTCATTCCGATTCATTCTGAATCTCGGAAATATTCTCGCGGTTTTATTGAGTTGATCGGATATTCCTTCCGATATATTTAGTTCGGAATTGGCTAGGTTGGAGATCTTCTCTTTTACTCTTTGAGATACATTTATTCTCGGAGTTATCTTTGGCATACTTGTCTGTTAGACATGTTCTCTCGGATGAATTTACTCGGCTTTATTCAGTCGCTCGGACGGCTCCGGAAATAGGTTTTCGGAAATAAATAAAATTTATCTCTCGCCGCCCCAGAGATATATCTAACTTTGAAAAAGAAAAAGAAATCACTCTGTAGAATCTAGGTAGTATCATATATCGTTAAAAGTCGTTCCAATCATTATTGGTGACAATCTAGCTATAGCAACAGCGAAAGACAAGTGAAAACCAAGAAGCAAGTCAAGCTCATCATCTCCCCCAAGCCCTCAAATATATAAGCAAAACGAAAGGAATCTCGTATGTCGTGTCTCATTTCCCAGGTATGCGCCACGCCAAAACGAATGTCAACATCACCAGGAGCAATATCACTCACCACATCCCAATCTAGCCACGTCTATACCTAGTACTCCTTACTCCACTCCATGATCCCCGCCATCCTCGTACTAACAATATCATCCACCCCCTCTCCCCCAACCAACCCTCCGTTCACAACAGCCTGTCTCCCACCCCACCGACTCCTCAAGCTAACCCTCTTAGCAACCTCATTCGCCTCATTCAAACTAACCAATCTCCTCTTCCTGTCATCACTGGACTTCTGCATCTCCCCATCATACAGCGTACAGATCTCGAAAGTGCGCTTCTTACTATCCTCCGGCTCGGGCTCTTGAGTATTCGGGAGGAAAGACGCGGGAGTTCGCAAGAGAATATTGAGGTTTGGATGTTCGGCATTTTGGTTTCGACTAGTGTATAAGGAAATAGGATCTTTGACGCATGATGCGTGGTAAATTTCTCGGGCCATCTCGAGGGGGGTGCGACCGGTGGAGTTTTCGCGGTAAAGGAGGCTGGCGTTTTGGGTGAGGAGGAAGCAGGTTATGCTGGTGAGACCATTTTTGATTGCCTTGTTGGTGTTAGTTGACAAAGTCCTCAAACAATGGGAAGGGAACCTACAAAATGGAGAGGAAGATCCCCTTCACTGTTGATCATTGTGAGATCTTCACCGTTCGAGTATTTAGCAAGGACTTCGAGAATATCGGGCTTCTTGAAGTTATTGCCGTTGCGTAGCATCCAATACGCCAATGGGGTTGCGGATTCGGGTTGCGATGTACGCTCTAGTATCATTTCTTTCACGGCTTTCTCGTCGAAGAGGTCAGTCATGCCTTGGAGATCTGGCCCATTCATTCTGCAATGGTAGAGATTTGCAAGCATGCTATGGAGCATGTTTCTGCCCATTCGATCGCGGTGTCGTTGGTTTGCTCCCATGGAGATGAGATAGGAAACAACCTTCTTGCGGTTGGTAAGAACAGCGAGCTGAAGTGGTGTATAACCCTTGGAGGACTTCTGCTCGAGAGTCTCGGGAGCAACAGAAAGAATGTGCTTGATGAGAGCCATATATTTGGCACCATTTTCGGCGTTATCATTTGGGTCCATATCTCTGTTTGGTCGTGACAGAATGGCACAGTGCAAAAGTAGTTCACCTGAAGGCGTTAGCTTGTTACCTAAATGCTTTTGTACCTTCAACTTACTCTTGGCACTCAAGAAAGTTGAAACGGTTTGATCAAAGCCTTTTCCAGATTCATGGAGAATTTTGATTCTCTTATCACTCTTGTTCTTGGCCGCAAATTCCTTGTATCGTCGCATGGGTGCATCGCTCATGAACCACTCGACCGATTCAATGCTACCTAGAAATGCGGCTTCGAGCAATGGGTTATTATGATATTCCCCAACATGAGCGTGATCACTTGGTGCCGCTGCCCAATCAGCGCGTTTCTTGCCCCCGACGCTGAGGCCTTGGTAGTATTTGGGCTTGGATTTTTCTTCCACGCCGCTGTTGTGAACAAATTCATTGAGTGGAATTCCAACACAAGTTGACTCGATCATTTCCGCGATCATCGCTGTTCGTCCCAATTTGATGGCTAAGTCGAAGACAGAGACATTCATAGAATAGCACCGTCGGTCATCGGGTTCCAACACAAGAAGTGCTTGCTGCTCAGCGCCAAGCTCAATGATGAGTTTGAGAATTTCCATGTTATTAGTGGTGACAGCATGCTCTAAAAGGGTAGATAGGCCTGAATCTTTCACCACAGAATTGTCGAATCGCTTTACTTCGCAAGACCATCCCATCATAGTAGAGGGCATTACTCTGCTCTTGACAACATTGGAAACTTCGCCGAGGTTATCGACTGTGAATTTATCACTAACCAATTCTGAGAATATCGGAAGAACATTCTCGTCGTCCGAATCCTCGCAGTCACTATCATCCGTGTTCATCATCCAACGCTGGCGCTGACTTTTATTGTCGTCCTTGTGGTATTGCGCTATGCTGATGGATACAACACTCCTTGCCAAGTCCAAGTGGCCTCGAAGCACAGCAACCGAAAAAGGACTAAAACCATTAGAGTCCTGAATTGCAATTTGAAGAGGTGTGTTGGCGGGTTCCTTATCCGATTCCCATGGTGCAAGTGTCAACGATTTGACTTTGTCTAAATCACCATTCTAGGCTGCCTCGAAAAGTCGGATGTACCCGTTTTTCTTTACATCATTGATATCCGGAACATTGAAAGAAACCGAACTCTGGTAAGGCTTTGGTTTCGCCGGTTCTGGTGGAGAATATGTATATAAATTGCTTGCAAGTTCGTTTGGATTTTTCGAGATTTCGGGATACATTTCGGCAAAAGGCTCAGCACCAGCGGCAATCAGGGTTCTCTCTGTGCTTTCCAACTCTTTGATCACCTTGCCGATTGCTGCCTTTTTCTGCGCCTCCCCTTCTGGAATTTCCTTCTCTTCCATGCTCTTCTCGTAGTTTTTCCAGTCATTTTGATTGACTGCTTGATATGCTTGGAAATCCTTGACCACAGACCAATATTTATAACTCCCTTCAGTGAGACCTTGAGTGTAATGTGCCTCGTCTTTGAGTGTCTCGGGTCGACTGTGGGAAGATGCGGAAGACAAGCCGTAGTTTCGGAGTTCTTTGAGCTTCTTCTGAATAAGGTCTAGAAGTGCATCACCCCAACGGGAACCATTAAAGTATGCATATTTGGATTGTCGTAAAACGAAGTCGTAGGCAGAGGGATCCAGTGTAGCTGGGTCTGCCCCCTTGGCCACTAGCATATCGACGGTGGTTCCTGAAGCTACATTTGCTGCAGCTATAACGGGTTGAGTCATTTGCGTACGAAATGCTATCATGTTGTTTTCAGAAGTGTTATTTCGGGACCACGGGTTCTTTCCCAAGTATACTTTGATCCAATCGTCGAAAGATATTTCGGGCTTAGCCCCAATGCTGAGTAAATCTGAGACCATTTCACTATACCCATTCTCTACAGCAGTCAAAAGTGGAGTTACAAAACTGTTGTAATTCGCAAAGCCAATGTTGTTAACAACACTGAGAGCTGCTGGTTTGTCGTCTTCAAGAAGAATCTTTAAGAGGTCGCTTTCTCTCTCGGAAACGAGATAGTGGAAAGCAGAAATCTGGTTCATGTCGCCCTGAGCCGATGATGCTCCAAGCCGAAGGAGGAGCTTTACAACCTTTTTCGCGTCGTCCCTGGGAAGGAAAATAGCAAGAATAATTGTCATAATGGCACCACGTGCGCTCTTCGAATCCAGGTCGATAAGCTTAACAGGAAGCAAGACGTCTGAGCCGTATTCGGATACGAGGAGCTCGATAATGTCCAAATGTCCGTTGATAATTGCACAATGAAGCGGAGACACTGCTACATGTCAGCACTACCTTCAACGTGAGAAGTAACAGATAGTCCCTAAGAACAACTCAAGGTCCAAGAAGTGAAGACAAGAAAAATGCTGCTTACAGTTATAGTCCCACGCAATGACGTCGACTTCATAGATGTCCGGTTCCTCAGTCGATTCTTCAGCGCCATCCTGAGTTCATTAGTACAGGTCCGTATCATGGTAACGGCTAGCTCGATTGAATATTCCTTACCTCGATTTCTTTATTGGTTGAGACTTTCACGAAAGAACCCATGGTCATGGAATCTGAATTCTCGCTATCCAGGGTGATTTCTGAAGCCGAGCTTTCATCGTCTGTATCGTCGACTTTATCCGTGGATCCAGTTTCATTGTCGGTTCCAGTCTTCCCCAAGGCTTTGCATGCGGCCCTCTTTGCTTCGAAACGAGCCTCTTTCTTTTCGTCCTCCTGCTCCTCATTCTCCAAGCTCTTGTCCATCAATGCTTTGACCATTTCGGCATTTCCACGAGCAGCGGCGATGTGTAGAGCGGTTCTGCCATCTTGAAGTCTTGCAATAATTCTCGCATCGTGGTCTATCAAGAGCTTTACAATTTCCGGGGTTGAGGTCATGGTAGCTAAGTGGAGAGGAGTGCGTCCAACAAAATCTCTTCGATTGACCTAAACTGTTAGTTGCGATTAGACAACGGGTCAGGAGGAACTTACGTCGACATCTTCTTGTTGAAGCCAATCCTGAACATGTTCAATATCATGGTCCACGATAGCTTGGCAGAGCCGGGCGGTGTCCCCGACATAAGCCATCGTAGTCCATTCCTCGTCCGTAATCGGGTTAAAACTTCCAATGGCTTGACGGCCGGGGTCATCTTTCATGAATTCAAGCGCTCCAGACACGTTGGTTTTGCCTTCCTCCTCAGCAACCTCAATTTCCTCGTCAGTCTTGGGAACCGGGCAATATCCACAACAATCTTGAAGGATGTCTTCTGCAGTACCAGATGTACCAGAGAAAAAACAAGGATGTCTATGTAAATAGACCTCCCTATCTTTCGGCTGATTCCACTCGGCGTTAAGGAGCAAGTCCTTTGCATAAAGAAGTCGAGTGATTCGGGCAGCACCATACTTCGGGCCATATGGAACAGTCATGGAGTGATAGGAAGAGACATCTTCTTGCTCAATCCAATCAGAGACCTCATCTTCTGCTTGATCCTTGAGATTGCCACTGTTATTGAACAGATTACGCCAACGGCTGAGAGCGGGTCTACCGCGCTCCTCTCTGCGTTGTGCCATGTAAGAATCACGGTCAGATGCCTTGGGGAGCTTCTCAAGAATCAAAAGTCGGGCGAGTCCTTGGGTACGGCCGAAGGAGCGCTCGAAGATGGTGGGGTCAATTCGGTCTCGATCCAAAATAGGCCAATTGACCTCAAACCCTCGATGGCTGTACTTGGCAAGTCGATTTTCGTAGGAAGGCGATCGACGACTAAGATCAATGGTATTGCATTGGGTCATGAAAGCAGCTATGGCTCTGGGGGCAGAGTAGACTTGCTTTCCGTCGTATGCCACACATGCACCTATGGCAAGAGTTAGTTTGTTTCTCCGACGCTCTTCATGTTACTTACAGTCCACATCAAACCCGGTGATGATCTGAGAAACCGAATCATACAATCGAAGCACTATCTGAATATGACGAGTAGGAAACTGGCTGGCGATGGTGATTGCATTCTTTGTGCGAATTGTAGTAACTTCATGGAGAATGCTATCCTTGACTCGTTGCTCAATCTGTTTGATCTTCTCGAGGGCTTGTTCCTCGTTCATGCCGTACAAGAAGAGATCAACATCACTGGCTGGTGCGAGATTTTCGTGGTAGTATTGTCGCATGCTTCGCTTGGAACCCGCCCACTTCTCCGGAACTGGAAGTAAAGCAGTCGTGACGGAGCTTCCAGCAGCTACCACATAGTCCCAATCGAGGTCAATCAAGGACGATTCGGAAAATAGATTGAAGTTTTTCTGGAATTCCTTGAAGCTAGATACCACGGCCGGAGAGCCGGACTTCTTGCGTTCCTCGTCCTTTAGCGGCATGATGAAGTGTGATCTCTCCTCGTCGGATTCGGTCTCCAAGGATCGAGCCCGGACAGTGACCTCCTTCTCGTGGCCATCGAAGATTGGAACGAGATTGACGTTTGGGACGCTGACGGCTTCATGGGTCGGCTCCTGGGCGTAAACCTTTCGAAGCTCCGACTCGAAGGCCTTGTATGGTTCGAGGAGCCCTGCCAAGGGGGTGCCTGGGTATTTGGAGATATACGGGATGAAGTCTTTGACGGATTCTGTTGGAAGTTTGGGGATTTGGAACTCGACAGGTTCCTGAGAAACAGGAGAGGCCATGCTGAGCCAAGGAATGCCGAAATTACTAGAGATTAAGAACTTTGGGATATATGGATATACGGAGACGGAGTAGCGGACGGGAGTAGAGGAAAACAGAGATTTGGAAGAAACGGGTATAGAGATCTGGTCGACAATTGACAATCCCTCACTTGAGGGATGAATTGGAGATTGATATTGAAAAGGAGAGGGAGATGGCCTCCTTTTGAGGTTCTTGGTAGCGCGATTTGGATGTTGATCGCGTCTCCAACCTGGAACACGAAGATGACCCGTCGCCACGTGAGCAATTTTTAGGCAGTCACCAACTTGTTGCCTGAGATGTCAGGGTTTAGATCTCCCCATCCCCATGGTGCCAAAAATAGACGGCTGCCTCTCGACACCCTTCAGTTGCGACAAATCGACTTTTGAAGATGCCTGAAAAGTATCATGAACCAGGAGATTGATACGATGCGAAATGTAAGAGAAATGCAAGGACTCACAGCTCACCAGCTTCTAGCTCCTCACCTCACCTCTCGAATTCGCCACAAACCCCTCTCGTCTCCCCCCTACTAGTATACTCCTTGCTATCGCCTCATTTCGACTGCGGATCTTCGACTTCGTGCGAATAACGATGAGCCATAGCCAGATGCACGAAGCTTCGAGATGATCAGATCGTGCCATCGCCTCTAGGCAATTACCGGCCATTGAGTGCGGTTGGAGGTAGTGGTATTGGTCGCAGATTGGCCTTTTCTTCGTACGCGAATGCAGCGACATCAGATACGGATTCATCATGGCATAGCACTAAATGCTCCCATCGACGATTGAGAAGCAGGCAGTTTCAACAGAAGCAGACAAGTGGCAGATTGCAAACGTGTGGGTGTTGCTGTAGTTGAGACAACGAAGGAAGGAGACTGCGGAGGTTGGGGATTTGGCAGTTTCCAGAAGCCTGTGTTGCCTACTGCACAGTTGTTTCTTTTTCCATTCCAGGTCTACGAGACGGACTGCGATGTTCGTGTCCCTTTTTGTGTCAACGCATGGAAATTACCAGAAAGCTTATTATTCCAGCGTTTTGGGATAATTGAAGTGATTTTCCAAGTCCCTTCTGTGCGCGAAGTTCTACCCTTTAATAATCCTTGCACCCCGGTTTATACCGTCTCATTCTTAATTTGGGCCCAATATATTTAGTATTCGAAATTACAAACACCCCTTGCTTGTCTGATTTGCGAAATCATTCGTATCAATCTTCCTTATACTAAGCATCGGACAGTATCTTGCATAAACATCTTGCAAAAATATCTTGTAAGAAAGTCGAGCTGTTTGTACGTTATTTCCCGAGTCTTCTTCTTTTTTCCAGCAGTCACATTCCAACTACTCAAAGTGACTCGAAAATATCTTTTATCTTCTGATTTCATTGTTAAGACGCAGACCATTGTTCTCGGGCACAGTTCTGCCTTATTTTCAGACTAATTTCGGGCTATTATTCGAGAACGGTTAGGAGAATTCAAAGAGGAATTTCGTAATTCTCCTAAACTAACATGGTTCCTTGCCTAAGACTGCCTCGGACAAATATAAGCGTACCCGTACAAATCTTAGTCGAGAAAACGATGAAGAGAAATGGCCAAGTCTCGTAAGAGTAGTGTTGCTAGGATAGAAGCGCTTGTTTAGATGGAAATAACTTGCTCGGTGATTCAGTGAATGGAGCTTCATTGTCTCTGTCGCCGAAATTAAGCGTCTTCACCGCCACGTTCTAGTCGTATATAGACATCCTTGACCTACTCTAGAAGTTTCTATTGAATCCTATAGGTGGCTTGTTACCATGAAACTGGGAATGTTTCCATCCTATCTCATATACCTAGCTAACAAGTGTACGGGTTTGGAAAGGAAGCACAAATTGTAGCTTTGAATTCACTAAGAGCTTGACTGTTATTCAAGCAACTCGGTTGCCACAGCCACAAACTAGCGTCAAGTACACGTCTATATAATCTCGTTCTAGCTTCCCTTCCCTCTCCCAAAAATTTTAACATCTCCATCTCACGTACAAACTTGTCCAGACATTCAACAATCGTCTTTACAAACCAACTCTTCTTCCCCCAACACTCGCTTAGTACTCTCAACAAACATCTCAACCTTCAAGATGAAGACCACATACTTTGCCGTCGCTCTCTCGGCTCTTGCTACTCTTGTCGCAGGCCAAATCCCAGCTTGTGCTACCAAGTGCATCGGTGACGCTGTTACATCCTCGACTTCTTGTGGTGGCACTGATTTGGTTTGTCAATGTCAACCTGATAACCAAAGCAAGATTCAAGGCGCTGCCACTGGATGCGTTCTCGCTGCTTGTGGTTCTCAGGCTGTTGGTAAGTTCTTGTCATCTCTAATATCCAAAACGGTTTGCTGACTTGTAATTAGAGGTCCTCACTGCTGCTCAAGCTGCTTGCAAGGCTGTTCTCGCCTCTGCACCAGCTGGTAGCTCTGTCCCGGCTACTTCATCCACACCAGCCTCATCTACCCCGCCATCTTCGGCTCCAGCATCTAGCTCGGCTCAACCAAGTAAGTCATCGATCGTCTCCATGAACACAGCTCTCATCTCTCCTTACCCCTCAACCAACCATAAGTACGTAACCCCAGCTAACATCCCAACCCAGCATCCGCCCCCCCTTCCTCCTCCGCGGCTCCAACTTCATCTCAACCAGGCTCCCTCTCATCGGCTTCGGCTTCGGCCAGCTCAAGCGTCATGGCAAGCCATACCTCCTCTGGCGGATACGGTGGAAACGGTACTACTCCTACTTCCAGCTCCCCACCTTCCCAAGTTCCTACTACTGGTATTGCTGGAAAGGTTGCTGTTGGTGCTAGTGGTCTTTTTGCGGCTGGTTTTGCTGCTTTGGCTGCTTTGTAAGGGCTTTACGTGGGGTTTTTGATTTCTTCTTGTATGCTCTTGTCTTTTGACCGGGCTCAAGGGAAAGGAAATTAAAAAAATGGTGAATTTATGGCTGGGTTTCTATAGAGGAATGGGAAATTGATGGGATGAATGATGAATGAATGGATAGGTGATGTGGCTCTTGTCTTCTTACATGCATACTTGGTGGTTATTTCCGGGTAGATCTACCTTTTCTTGGTGGATGTACTCTTTTAGTAGTATCTTACTTTGGCTGCTTTTCTGTGAGCCCTTCTTTTGGGTTTGCAGATTGATGGCCCGGTGGGACTATGAGGATGATAATGATACTTAGCTGATAGCTAAATAAAAAGTATGTGTGTGCAATATTTGGTGCTCACGTGAGTTTTGTGTGAAGTATTTAGGACGTGGTGTTTGTGCTTCAGCTTTGGATATTGCTCTCCTTCGGGCCTAGACTACGAAGTTGTACGAAACAGTCTAGGGCAATTGTGAATAATACTCGAGAGGTTTGGGATTATGAAAGATAGATCACGAGGTGGTTTAGACAATTGAGAAGCTCGATTGTTTACAATAGTCTTTGAACTTCTTGCTTTGATTGTTCGAGAGTATTTCGAGGAACCAGACAGTAAGAGAATGACGGCGTCTTTTCACTTGTATTTAAAGTACCCTGGCTAAAGTAAAGCTAAGACCTTATGCTGAATACTACTCATACAACAGAAACAGACGACACTCCTCCATCTCCACCTCAAAGATCTTCCATCCCACATCAGATAACCTCATACGACTACTCTTTACTCTCGGGTTTCTTTCTTCGTCCTAACACTACTTTCACTGCTGCTTTTACCTTTATCTTAGACTGTATTATGCGCCGATTTGTCATCTTAGCTCGATATCTTTACCAAAAACCTCCTTTTGGGATTGATCTCTTTCCCTTACTTACCACCTCTATTATATCTAATAGGAAGGCATTTTATTATAAAACTATTATCCTAGATGGTTTGGCTAATCACGCTTCTAGGAAGGCAATCGAGCCTCATCGAACTTTCAAACAGCCTTCAAATACAAAATGGCACCCCTGTCTATAGAACATCTAGAGAGTGGAGTTCGTAAAGCAGTAGCTGCTAGAGTTAAACTCGATGACGAGCGCTCAGCAATCGCCTAATGTTTTAAGGAATAGAATTCGATCATTGACAAGCAACTCGATGTTGTTAACAAAATCGAAGTTACTGCTAAACATGAACTTGAGAGTGCTGCTGTTAACAAGAGTAAAATTAGCTCTCTAGAAACAATATATCTGGAGACCGAAAACCGGATTACCAAGGAGCAAACTAATTATAACAAGCGACTTGTCTAATGGTTAATCGACATTAAGAAAAATGAACAAGAAATGAAGAACGCCAAAAATATACTAGAAGAATAACGTGCGAATAATAACGAAAAGAAACTGATTTATAAAAGAGCTACCCTATCTAATATTCAGTCTAATATTCTAGCAACTCGAGTATCCCTTGGGAGCTCTCGAGAATAGTTGAAGAGAAGTGAGGAGGAATACGCTAAAATGAAATCGGCAGCGGCGGAAATCGGTCCTTGGCGGTTAGAGAGAGACCGCGTAATTTCAGAATAGCACTCTCGCTAGAAGAAAGAACTTCCTTAGCTAGGACTCGAAGATCGATACAAAAGAATCCAAACTGACCTTAACCGTGCCAAAACCCGAATTCCTCAATTAGAAACTGAACGTAAAAGCACCAAGGCCTAGCTTAGAATATAGAAAGAGACGAAAACAAACAGCAACAGTCTATACGAAGGAAAAGGTAAAGAACACTGAACACCTATCAGTGTGGTCGATAGTATTATCGTGATAAAATACTATAGTATTTTAGATTAATATATTATCATAATATCCTAGTAGTACGTATCTAAATACGCTATAATACTATTGTAATATTATAATATTATATAGTATATCTTTTAATAACTCGTAAGCGCTAAAACCCACTTTTTCTTAAAATAAGGTTATTTACACTTTTTTATATACTCTTTTATTACTTTAAAACTATATAATAATAATAATAGATATTAATAAAATAATTAGTAGGAGTTGTTTATTATATACTAAATAGCCTAAACCGAGCGTATTAGAGGATTTTATAAGAAGCTAGTAGTTTAATTAAGTATATAGCTAAAAGTCGCTTTTTAATATATAAATTAATAGATATTTAAGGTATATATTATATATATACTATACTAAGACCTAGGTCTTAGCATACCTTACTAAATATTTTATATAAAGATTATAGTATATAATTAATCATAATACTTTAAATTTAATAGGAAGTTTAGTAATAACTAATTAGTATTTAATTAAATTTTTAGCGTTTAGAGCTTCTTTTTAGAAGACGTGGTTATTAAGAACGACTAACTTACTAGATATAACGTTTTCGAAATAATTAGCCTAGTAATAGCACTCTAATAACTAAGCCTCCTTATAACTCTTTATTTAATAATAAATTAATAGTATATTATAAAATTCTTTAGATAAAGGGAAATAACTATCTAAGTACTTAAAATATAAGAATAAATATATACTACTAGAAAAAATAATAAAAATAAGTTTAGTTTATAGACCTCTTAAAACTTAAACTAAAACTAGATCTACTATTTATCTTATAAGTAAAAGTACTCTTATCTAAGCTATTCTAAAACACGTCCTATACGTTAAACACCTCCTTCTTACTCTAGAATTAGCTAATAAGATTAAAGAATATAATCTTATACTAAGACTTTAAATATTCGAGTATCTTTATAGTATATACCTTAAGGTAATTATATTAATCTATAACTACTAATTTAGCTAAAGACTTGAGACGTTCTACTAAGGTACTTAAATATAGAATAGAAAGTATATCTATTACTATCTTATAAAGATTAGAATAGGCCTTCTTTTAAATAGGTTAAAGCTACTATTCGATTATACTTTTACCTATATCTTAAGATAGAAGAGTATAATATTAAGCGTACTTATTACTTATAAAGGAGAGAAGCCTAGGTTAAAGCGTATTAGCTAAAAGGTTAAAGTAAAAAGAGGTAAAGTTAAAACAAGGGTTAAAGCTTACCTCTTACTCCTCTTTTAGAATAAAAACTAGGTAAATAAATTAGGTGCTTAGGCAGATACTAGAGAGTAATAAAGTAAGCTAAACGACGTAATCCGAGGGTTAATATTAGTATTATTTATATAGCTAGATACTACCTTAGAGTAATAATCGTTATTCTATAGTTTTTCTACTATAGCCTAAGCAGAGGCTATCTAGCTAGGTTCCTAGGCCTTTTCTAAGTACTCCTACTTATAAGCTAAGTAGAGTACTACTATAGTAGTATATACTAGTAATCTCCTAGTTAAATTATAGTATTTAGAGATCTTTTCCTATCTTAAAATATTATTAGTAAAGTAAAAGAGAAAGAGAAGAGAATATTATTTACCTTTTTAAAGTAAGAATAGTATAGCTAGATTGTTAATATACTTCTTTTAGGCCTCTTTAAAAAGAGAGAGAATAAAGTCTATTATTAGAATCCTTTTATTAAGAGTTCTAGACATACTCTTAAGCGCTAATAAAGAGTGCTTAAGAGAGCTAAAAAAGAGCCTTATCTAATTAAATTAGTAAGAGATTAAGAAGTAAAAGTAGTACTATATTTACTAAACCGAGTTTAAACTAATTATAAGTAGTAATCGTATTATTAAGGTTAAACTTATATATATTCTAAAAGTGCTTAATCTTAAGCCTTAAAGTAATCGCTCTTTAAATACTCTTATACTAGGATATCTAATATGTTTTATTAGCTTAGGATATAGTAAGGCCTTTAGTTAACTTCTTAAATTCGTTATATAATACTATACTTATATATATCTTTTGTATAAAGTTAAAGAAGTATTTAAAGGTATTATAAACTTTAAACCTCTATAAAGGGTCTTAGGAGTAGGTGTCTTCTAATTAGTTTATCTTAAGTTTAAAATCTATATACTTTTTAGAAGCTATATCTCTAGTAATAAGGTAAAGTATATAGTATATATATTAAATTTAATAGTACTTAGCCTAGCTTCTTATATTACTTTTACCTAGTACTAAAGTAACTTAGCGAAGTATAACGTTATTATTAGGTACGTTATCTATAGGAAAGTAGCTAATTTTATTAAATATATCTATTAAAAGTAATAAGTATTTATTTAAGATTTTTAGAAGTGTTTTTACATATTATAATCTTAGAGTATTTTAAGTAAAAAGAGTACTATATTTTCACCTATATAGAGCTCTTTAATTTGTTTTATACTAAGTACTACTTCTACTAGGTTACTAAACTCGTTAACTCTATAAGCTATATATCCTAGAATAGAAAGACTATTATCTAACTTCTATCTATTAGTAGATATATATATTTTAGACTAGAATCTTAATAGATAATACTTCGTTTTAGCGAAACTGTTCTAGTATTATTACTTAACTTAGTTATATAGTATAGAGTGTACTTTAGATAGAATATCGCCTCTAAGGTTATTAAGATATTAAATAAAGGTATAAAAGGCCTTATATTTAGTAAAGTATATAAGAAGGTTATAAGAGGTAATAAAGTTTATAAATAAAACTTTTAGAGTATTAGAATTAATAGCTAAGCACTTATTATTAAAGTTAAGATAGATTATATATATAATCTTATACCTTTTTGAAGAGTTTTAGTAGGCTATATTTATAGCTTCTTTAATACTAATTTATCTCTTTTTAATAGCCTTTTAGTATAGGGTTTTAATATTAATTCTATAATTCTTAAGAAGGTAAGTAGCTATGATTTTAGTACTATTATTTATAGTATATCTCTTAGTATAGTACTTATAACGTTACTCCTAGTAGTCGGTGGATTTATTACTAAGAAATTAGTAAGCTAATTATGTTATTAGATTTAAGAGTTTCTTATATATAAACTGTCTTACGATTCTTATTAATTATATAGAGCTAAATATAGCTAGTTTAAAGTCTTTTAGTAGGCTTTTTTAGGATTTAGAACACTTTCTATAGATCTAAATAGAGCGTACTTATATTAGTTACTACTAGCTTAGTTTTAAAGAGGTCCTTCTAAGAGCTTAAAGTGCTTAAACGAGACGAAATAGGTAATATTAGTAGTAATTTCAGAGGAACGTAAGACTAAGAGCTTAATATCTAAGAGAATATAGTAAATTAGTAAAAAGTAAGATATAAAGGTAATAAATAAAAGATAAAATCGTAGAAGTAATTAAAAGGACCGAAGTTATTAAACTTTTAAAGTGTTAATAGTAGTAGTAAGAGTTATGATTTTTTAGTAACTAGTACTAAAAAGGGGTAGGTAATAATTATAGAGTAACTTTAAGATAGATATAAAGGATAAAGATAGAAGACTTTTTAGAGAGAAAGAGAGAGCCTTTTAAGAACCTTTTTTATATCTAAAGTAATTGTAATTAATACTCTTTAATCTATGAATAATTAGAGTATATTTTAACTAATTATAGTACAGCGTACTAGAACGTGTATTAAAGCTAAATTAAATATCTAAAGTCTAGAACGCGATTAAAAATTATCTACGCTATAGAATTAAGTTTTAACTATATTATTAGAAAGCTCTAATTTAGAGCTTTCTTTTAAGCCTATATACGTATTAATCGAATAAAAATTAAGTATATAGGACCTTATTTAAATAAATAAAATCGTTTTATAGAAATATATATAAATTTTAGCTAAAGTAGTATAAAATCTAAATTTTTTAAATATCGATTTAGTTAATTTTTATATATAATTAAAGAGTAAAATTTAACAAATTTAATATACTAATCTATTATATTATAACTTTTAATCTAATATTATTATTATTAAATTAGTACTTAGTATTAATAGAAATATATCTAGAAATCTATCTTATATAGGCTATATTTATTACTTTATATTACTTAGGTTAGTTTAAGAGCTATTTATATAATTCTTTTTTTAAAATACTCTATTTAAATAGATCTATAATTCTAGCTATTTAGCACTATATTTTCTACACTATACGTTATACTATATAGTTTTAAAAGATAAGACTAAAAAGAAGTAGAGTTAAAATCTAAAGTAAAAAGCTTAAATATTTAGGCTTAGTAATACCACAATATTATTATAATATTAATTAAAATACTAATAATATAAAAGATAATATTATTAGATATCGTGGCATTTAAATAGTATAAATAGTACGTATTAAAGTAGGTTTCTAATAATATATCGTAGTGGTATAATATTACAAATACTATCGACTACACTGACACCTATTCTAGAGCCCACGTAAGACTAGAAGTCTACTAAAACGGAGCCGGAAGACTAAAAAGAGGAAAAAATTAACCGATCCGTCTATGAAAGATCTATAAGAGTAGCTATTCTATCTCGGACCTATCTTACCCTTTATACTAGCTCGTGGAGTTCGAGTCTAGTGTCTAACTATCGTCAAAACCAACAAACAAATTGCTTATATTAAGGTGAATCTATGAACGTCATTGCGTCATACAAGGGAGAATTCACTGGAGCTCTTCTCCGAGGTGAATAGCAGTTCGTAGCGTTGTAGCGCATTAGCAGGGATATTTTCTTCCCAGCCACCAGGTTTATAAATATGTCGCTCCACTTCACAACAAGACTCTCTTGACGACTCACCCTAATACTTACAGTCTACGCTTTTCAGCAATCTTTCGATAAATAACACCCTGCTTTTAGCAAAAGCTCTACCATTGCGATCCTCCAGGTATCTACCAACGATTCTCGTGACAAGTCTTCGGTTCCCTCACGACGCTCACGTATCGACACCTATCTTCTACCTCGACGACCATCAGCAACCTACCTACCTCGTCAACCTTAACACCGGCACTTACAATGGCCGATACAATGGCCGACACAATGGACCCCGTATCAAGTCTAGTCAAGTCTCCCGTCAACGCCGAAAAGTCCCCTGCCACGAACGGTTCGCGCCCAGCCACACCTCAACCCGAAAAGAACCTTGAAGCCCTGATCGTCCCAAGCGGCGAGTCTCACACGGAAGCAGACGAGGGAGTAAGTACTATGGCGCAAACGCATACTATAGAGAAAACTCGTGTCCCGGAGAACAACTCTGCCAACAGTTCGCCTCAACTCGTAACTCAATCGACCACTTTTGGCGATAACTATGTGGCCTTCGACGATTTCTCGGAGGACGAGGCGGACGAGATGGGTGTGGCGGTAAGTACTCTGTTCTCACAAAGCTCCACAGGCAAATCTGCATTCGGCTCGGATTCTGGATACTTCTCTCTCTCCCTCATTCCAATTTTATAACACCCTCCCCCAATCCGAGTACTATGAGCCCAGCTGACGAGGTAAAACCGCAGACCGGCGAAGAAGAGGAAGATAACGGCGAACTCAACGTCCAGCGTGCAAGTACTAAGGATTTCGCATCGTACTTCAGACCCGCAAGTAGCAAGTATGTTAATTTTTCCCTTATTTCTTCTTGTTGGACTCCTTTTTCACGCGATCGAAAGGTCGCTCTATTCAATCTGAGATTATTTGCTAGCAAGTTACAAATCAGGGAGGGAAAGATATGCTAACTGTTGCAGCTGGGGTCACAATCTTGCAACAGCCTCTTTCTGCCAGCGTAGATACGACGCCGCTGTGGACCAAGTTGAACCCCAAGGTTCTCAAATGAGCGGAAATCACGAATCTAACCCTCCAGCGGATCTGGTCTACGTTTCTGAAGCATCTTCCGTCCAATTGGATGCCATGACAGCCTCCTATACTCCCAACGCTATCATCAGCCAAGTCCAACCACATAAATCTCGAGCTGATGGCCCAGAATTCGAACCTACTCCGGCTTACGCTTCTGAAGGCGTGACGAATAAAGACTTGACGGCCGCTGCAGAAATTGAAACCAGCACTATGGGCACCAGTAGGAGCAATAAGGCGCCTGGTGTTTCTTTTGACCCCATGTCAATCTCGGCAGTACTGAGCGAGACTTTTGTCCAAGCGACTCAAGAGAATAGTATGTCCTTCGCGAATGTTGAGAACAATTTCCCTGAGGTCAGCTAACAGCAAATTAGGTCATAATGGCATCGGTTATTCGTCTTCCATACACTCTGACAGCACCAACGCAACGGATTTCACACCAGCTCGCAGCACGCAGTCACAAGGCGCTTTCGGGCCCTCTTCCTCTAGCCAATCCAAGCCTTCAACAGCCGCTACCATCACCGAAGCTATTAACGAGAAAGCACGAGAAGCAGGGGGTCAAGGAAACCCAGTACTCTGGCAAATTTCAGCTGGATCTATCCCCAACCCTACTACTAGCCAGGCCCAGCCATCACAAGAACAGAATCTTGGAAGAGACTCGTGTTTGCAATTGGAGGACCAGCAGACGGGAAACGGGTATCCTGAGAGCCTGCCTGACTACCGCACCCCTTCCCCATTTGAGCCTGCCCGCCTCCCTCAAATTCGTCAGACTGTCCCTAAGCGAAAGGGAACCAGATCCAAGCACAACCCCAAATTGGCACTTCAAACTTCCGAGCCACATGCTGAGCGACGACTGGCGAAGTTCAATAATCACTTGGCAAGCTTGAGCGACGTCTTTATACATAAGGATCGTTATCACCGGGTCAACGTGGAGGAAATCGAGGAGGCCTCCAGCAACTTAGCAGAGATCGAGCAACAACTCGACAAAGACAAGACTGAACTCGAAAAAGACAAGCTTCGGTACTACGAGTGGCAAGGCGAATTCCAGGATAAACAACTTGAGTACAACTACACAGGCATCGATATCAACCGCGTGTCTGATAATGTCGAAATCAATGGTCACCAGGAGACAACCGCCCTGAACTTCCTTGCTATCCTCGAGGAAAAAAGAAATCTCTTCATGGAAATGAAGAGATTAGAGGAAGAGGAAAAGAAGCTCCGTTGTCTCGAGAGAATTCGGGCGGAGGCGAAACAAGAGCTCGAGACTTTGGAGTTGCAAAAATTGGAGATTGGACAGCGCTTTTTGGAGGAGGCTCGTGCGTGGTTTTGGGAGAATGACGACGAGTTCAAGGAATCGATCCTGTGCAACAAGAGAGCTTTGGAGGAGCAAATTGATACCCTCACGAATCAAAACGAGGACTTGGAGCGGGATTTGAAGGCTGAGCAAAAGACGACGGGGCACTTGAAGGGAAAGCTCTCGCTAGTCAACGGGGAGTTGAAGAAATCAACAGCGGAGTGTAAGCGTTTGGCGGAGGATCAAGAAGCCTTGAAGGATGAGATCGAGACCATCAACTCGAATGCGCATGGGGAGGAAAGCGCAACACAGAAGCAGTTGAAGAAGTCGAGAGAGCTACGTCAGGACCTGAGAAAGAAAAACAAAGAACTTGAGGAGCGAGTGGCCTCGTTGGAGAGCGAATCCAAGAAGAGAAAGGCTGAAGAGGAGTCTGGAGCTGAGAGCGGTGGTGAGGAAACACCGCCTACCAAGAAACAAAAGGTGGCGATGTGCCAAGATGAGCCAAAGCCCATGAACAATGAGGACTTGGGGGAGGAGACTGAGATTGATGAAAAGTATGGAGCCTGGGGCGAAGACCAGCTATCCCCCAACACCAAGAAGAGAAAGGTGGAGGTTGACGAAGAGTCAAGAGTTGAGAGTGGAGGAGAGCAACGCAAGAAGCGCAAGCTTGCAACACCGCACAGACGCTCACAAAAGTACAGCACTCCTAGTCCTCGACTCTCACCTTCAAGTAAGCCTTACAACCCTTCCGACGACGACTCATTCTAGCCGTACATTACAACAACAAACTTAAAGCTGGATGAGAGATTTCTTTTCTTTTTGAACCAATTCCCCTTCTCGAGTCACGCAACTGCGACTTAGCGCCTTCATTCTCGGAAGGTCTATTTCTGTGGTCTGTCAATCTGGAATTGTGTCAGTTTTTTTGTGGAGGATTTCGTTAGGACAAATTCCCCTTCTCGAATCTCGCAGCGACAGCTTTAGGCCTTTCTTCTCAGAAGGTCTATTTCTGTGGTCTGTCAATCTGGAATTGTGTCAGTATTTTGTGGAGGAGTTCGTGCGAACCAATTTCCCTTCTCGAGTCTCGCAGCTGCGGCTCTATGGCCTTCATTCTTGGAAGGCCTATTGCTGTGGTATGATCAATCAGGAATTATGTTTATATCGAATGGTGCTTATTATCTGGAGGAACTTGGGTGGTCTGGAGTTATCTCCGTTTGTGGGAGAAAAAGGGGTGGTGGATGTATATTGTGGTGTCTTTATGGAGTTTTCGATGGATCGATTGTTTTTCCGAGGTATTATGGCTGATAGTTGAGGGGGTGTTGGCCGTCTTTTGTTGCTTCTCTGATTTTGTTTTCTCGGAGGAATTAATATGGGCAAATTTGGTAGACTACTGGAGGAAAAGCCTCGGGACAAGAGGCGTCCTGAATGAGAAACGATAATCTAAATTTCATCCCTCGACCGTGATTGTGATAGCTGTGAGATGTGTGCAACGATCCATTCAACCTATGCAAGCCAGATGCTGGAACGTAGAAGACAATAAGACTTGCCTTTTTGTAATCTTGTGATACGGGAATTGTTCTGCTTATGGTAGTTTCCCTTCCAAGTTTGAGATGTCGCTGCAAAAACGTGGCACCTATAAGTGGGTTAAGGCCCAATTGCTTGAAAGTTGGGGTTATGTAGTATCTTTCTTATTCTCGCCTCGCTTTCTATCTTTCCTAGTCTCTTTTCTTCTACTAGACTTCAGTATAAGCGTCGTTATATCTCGTCTAAGATAGATCGTAAGCATAGATATGAAACTTTTAAGTATTAGATATACTAGTTAGTAGAATAATTATACCTAGTATATCTAGTATAGCTAGTATACTTTAGTAGTAAATATACTAGTCTAGAGTAGTTATACTAGCTAGTATACTTAGTATTAGATAAATTAGAAGTACTATTATAATAACTTATAATATATATTATATATATGTAGATAGAGTATTTCTAGTTAATATATATATATATACTTATATAATTCTAAGACTTTGGCTAGTAGACGAGTTAGTCTTAGAATACTTAGTAAAGTAGCTATTATAGCTACTATACCTAGCTATCTATATTATAATATTTCTAGTATAGCTAATATACTTAGAATACTTAGAACACTTAGTATAAAACTATCTCTTTAACTACTACTTAAAACCTTCCTATAATATATAGAAAATATATTTAAATTATCTTACTATAGTTTATATAAATCTATCTAGTATACTCTACTTATTAAACCTAATACTAACTATATCTAAATAACTAACTTACTCTAGATATTAAAGAACACTTTAAATAAAGTTTTCTATCTCGAATAAGTATTTAATATTATCTACTCTAGTAAATCTAGTAATAATATCTAATTACCTAAATTAATCTACTATCTAATAAGTAAGAAAATTAGAGAATATTCTCTAAGAATAACTATCTAGTCTTCTATACTTTAGTTATACTTATAGCTATAGCTAAAGAACTTTGATAATCTAGAAGTTATAAGATACTTGAGTTAGATAGCATTCTTTACGATAAATCATAGTAAGTCTCTAGTATCTATACTCTAGTTACTCTAGTTACGAGCTCTAAGTAACTTGATTACTCTAAACACTCTCGAAGAACGTGATTGAATATTTGAAATTACTCGACCTACTACTGAAAGCTCTAAAGTAATAAAGGTAATAATCAATTTCACCTTCAAAAGCATATCAGGTCACGTATTCAGAGGAAAAGAGGTCGGGAACATTTCATTTCATCCTAGTGATCTTATTTACATATGGTGGAGGAAGAACATCATTAGAAACCACTATACATAGCCACATCTCCGCGTGTTTGCAACTCCATACCAATCCCACTAGTCCAAACGAGCTCCATTGCCATTCATCGAGTCACCAGAGCTTTGGCTTGGTTGCTTGCGCAACTCATGAGCCGTCTTCTTGTACGCACGTTCCATGAGGTTATACGCACGCAACAACTCGGCATCAGCCTTCAGCTCCTCATCGGTGGAGATCGTGAAGGAGGGAAGGATGGCGTTGTAGACCTTGTCGTAGTTGTTGGAGAAGGCCTCGTTATCCTGGTGGGACCATTCCTCCATGTCGATGCGCATGTTGACCATCTCAATGAACATGTTGAATTGCCGGTGCTCCCAGACAACCTGTGGTTCGAGATCGTACAATTGGCGGTACAAGTCGCGCTCTCCCTCCTTGTGGCCGTGATCGAGGTTCAATGTTGCATCCGCAATGGCGTCAGCATCGAGAGCGGCGGAGGTACCCGTGGCAAGGACCTTGTCGTCAGCCTTGCGATATCCCTTGATTGAAGCTAGATGCTCGGCTCTTTTAGCGCGGACACTCAAACCGATGAGGAACAATGGCATGAGGTGTTCGTTTCGAGCCTTGGCCTCCTCCAACTCTCTGATCAATGTGGAACGTGTCTTGCGGAGGCGGTGTGGTTGGATGGCGGTGTTGTCGAATTCCCCAGTTGAGCCTCGATTCTTGATCTCCGTAGCGTCTTCCTGGATCAACTCCACTTGCTCCAATCGCTCCAAGAGAACCTTGACGGTGGTGTCGAGGGATGATTTGACGTTATCAATGGTTTGTCCGGCGCGTGGAACATAAGGAATGAACTTGAAATTGTACGCCTTCAACTCCTTTTCAAACTTAGCTAGCATCGCCTGGTTCTCCTCCACACCACGTCGCAACACCTTGATTTGGTCCTCGGCGGCATTTGACTTGGATTTCTTTTCATGAATCATGATTTCCATCTCCTCAAGCTCAATAGAGCGGCGCAGGATGTCTGGCTTCATCTCGACGACTTCAAGTTCGGCTCGACGGACCTTGAGATTTTCCATTGGTGAGAGGTGAGCCGAGTCTTGCCTAAGAGCTAGAACGGCCTTCTCCTTCTCGCGGCAGTCCTCGACCTGTTGGTTGTGTTTGAGTTTTAGACCGGTGTATTTGATCTCCAATTGTGGGAGTCCCTCAACAGCAGATGCGGACACGCGTTCAAGCTCGAAAATCTGGGCTTTCTGCTCACATAGGTCCTTGCTGAGCTTGCGGGACTGAATGCGTTGGGGCAGAAGCTCAAGCATGTCCATCTGGGCGCTGAGTTGGCTCTCGATTCTCTGGAGCTGAGATGCCGGGATCGCGTCGTCGGAGTTGGATGGAGCGAGCATCGCAACAGGAGCGGGATTGGATGGAACGAGCATGGCGATGGGAGCGGATGTCGAACGCGAGGCACCAACGGGAGCAGTGTTGAATGGAGCGCTGGTCGCGACGGGACGGCATTTCGAAAGCGAGGCACCCATGGAAGCAGAGTTGAAAGGAGCGCCACTGGTGATGGGAGCGGATGTTGAAGGTGAGGCAACGATGGCGGAGTTCAATCGAGCGTTGCTGGCGAGGGGGGCACCAACGGGAGGGGATGTCGAAACTGAGGCGGCGTTTCTTGGCGTGACGAAGTGCAAGATTGCATCAGCCATGCTGGTATTGCCAGCGTCTATACAAATTATCAGCTTTGCTCCGATTCTGAAGGTGAGGTTTGAAGGTGAGGTTTGAAGGTGAGGTTTGAAGGTGAGGGCCAAAGGTGAGGTCCAAAGATGAGGTAGTCGAATCCATCAGTGAGGCCATTGAATTGGGCCGCGCTTTTCAACGTCCAGCCGAATCAGGGGTGAAGTGCACTTACCAGGAGTAACTGAAACCATTGAAGAAGGTCGGGAAGAGCGCGTGAAGTAATTGAGAGAGAGGCGGCGCCTAGACTTGTTAGATCTCGTCGGCGGGGTGGTTGGAGGGGTGGTGTCTGATTGAGCCATCTTGTGAGGTGTGAAGTATGAGGGCGGAGCGGATGTTGAAACCAAGGGAAACGGGAGAACCAATTCGCAGCTTGATCTTTGTGATAGATCGGGATACTCACAAGATGGAGGAGAAAATTAATTGAAGTTGAGGTGGACAACACTAGTGGTTGATATCGGAACCAACCGGAATTTAGTTGTTCCGATTGGCCAATTGGCCCGCTGCCCTAACACAACTGCTTGTGCCAAAGAGACGGTAGGCAAGAGTGGTCTACCAAACATCAGAGTGAAAGCAAAGACGTAGTAAACTTGTTGTGAAAGAATTCAAGATGATTTTTGACAACAGGACAACGAGTTTTGTTGACATTTCTAGTAGCTCAAGCACGGCAGCTGCATGCAGGCACTAATGTTGTGACCACAACTTCTGCAAATTCCTTGGTAGATGGTTCCGATGTTGAAACAATGGAATCTATCAAGAAATAGCCTGTATACCATAGAGAATTTGCAGATATATTGTGGTAGTGCTCAGAAATCCCATGACATTCTTGATAGAGAAGCTTGAAATACGAAAGGCAGGCAAAACACAAGAAGCAACCCGAAATAAGACACATTCGCAGTCTTTCAGTAGCATCACATCAACTTGATGATTTTGACTAGCTTATTGAAGTGAAGACATCTGAAGGCATCTATACTCATTGCTATCTTCGGGAACTCTCCCTACATACGAGTATGCTCTTTCTGAAGAGGTGAAGAAATGATGAAGTGAGGTGTGTCGTTGGAACTCTGCCTAGCCTATTCCAGTTAGCGCAAGGCTAGGTTGTTTGCCGATATCCGATATCCGGAAATGGAATTTTCCAACTTCTCCGCTTCATCACAACACCAAGAAATTATTTCGAAGATTGCAACATTACTGGCAGCTGTCACAGGGTCTGTATCGATATGTGCTGTAGCTGCAGCTTTCGAGAGACATATTTACGTTAGAACACTAGCCCCACAATTTTCAACGCCTAGATCAGGATGGTCGCCATAACCTAGAACTGCTAGTAGTATAACCGTAGGGATAGACTTCGGCTATCTTTCCTCGAAAACAAGAGAAAAGCTTCTCAGGGTCGTTCCACTTTCCCCAGCCATGCAAGCCGCATGCCACCTGCACACCACCAGCTTCTCAATCACGTGCACGCGCCTGTGTGGACGACGGGAGGCTTTCCTCGTTTGGTGCAGTCGCTGCACGCTACGCCTGCCGTGCTATCTTTCTGATGAAGCTCAATTCGTTCCATTCATTGCCGAAGATGGTCTGATACGACTTCATATATGGATCCGTGGAAAGAGCAACCTACTAGTATTCAAGACCCATTTCCAAGGCTGATTGATTGGTGGGGCTGGCTGGACCACCAGTGACGAGAGGGAGCATAGAGCCCAGAGAGGAGAGACGGCAATGACGACCAGCTCATCAAGCTCTTGTTCCCCATAAAAATTACCACATGAGGAAAACCGGTGAGAAAAGAAAAGTGGGGTGGATTTTCTTACTTTAAGACAAGCTTTACACCTTATTCTGACATATGAAGCTGGGCTGTTCTTTATGTTGTTGCAAAGTCTTCTTTGGAAGTCAACAGTTACGCATCATGTCTTCATCAACCACCACCATGACCTTTCCGTCTTCGGTAAATGAGAATATACTCTCGCCAGAGTCACCAGTCGCTCCCGAGCGTCCCAAGAAGACAGCACATGTCTCCTACCGCACAGTCGACAGCGAGATAGACCTCGAGATGTCCTCTATGCCACCAAGCGGTGCGCAGACGCCCTACGAAGGGGATACCATCTCCCGTCGAGTCTCCGGCGAGCACATCCGGGATGCAGACGGCGTTCAACAGACGATATGGAATCCGTATCGAAACCGATTTCGAGTCATGGCCAGTTGTCTGACGTGCTTTGGGAACGGGCTGAATGACTCGGCGCCGGGTGCCCTCCTGGCCTCTATAGAAAAGTACGTCTTGAAAACGTGCTGTGCTCCTTTGCTTGTTCTGACTTGGACACAGGCATTACGAGATAGCCTACGGAACCGTCTCGATCATTTTCCTGTGCAATGCTTTGGGTTTCATCGTAGCTGCTTTCTACATCAGCTCCCTGGCAGACAAGATTGGGCGAGCAAAGACTCTTATGCTTTCCTCGACGAGTCTGGCCATCGCAAACGCTGCACTTGTCGCAACTCCTCCTTTTCCAGTCGTTTGTGTCGCTTTCTTCCTCTTGGGCATAGGAATGGCGATGAATCTCGCAATTTGCCAGGTCTTCATAGCCAACTTGGCCAACAACACCGCCTTGATTGGCATATACCAAGGCTCGTACGGAATTGGGGGTACGATTGGGCCGCTGATTGCTACTTCACTTGTCTCGAGAGGCCACCTTTGGTCGCGGTTCTACGCTATGATGCTTGGGCTTGCCGTACTCAATTTCTGCCTGAGTGGTTTGACTTTCTGGAGCTACGAAAAGGACAATGGCACAATGATGCCCTCGCTTCTCCCTCACCCCGCCGATGCTTCAACCAAACCAGTGGCATTGAAAGAAAGGATGAACAAGCAGTGGTCATCCTTGAAAACCCTGCTCTCCAACAAGCCAACCGTTCTTGGGGGCTTATTTTTCTTTGCCTACGTCGGTGCAGAGGTGACCATTTCGGGCTGGGTCATCAGTTTCCTCGTACAATTTAGAAAGGGAGATCCAAGTAAAGTGGGTTATGTCACGAGTGGATTCTGGGGCGGGATAACACTTGGTATGCTTGGTTCCCCTATCAACTACGCATTGCTGATAGCTTCAAGGTCGTTTCACTCTCTCCTTCTTAGCCCATCGCATTGGCGAACGTCGCTTCGTTTTCATTGTCACAGTTGGTGCTCTGATCCTCGAACTCCTTATTTGGTTTGTGCCTTCAATTCCTGGTGACTCTGTCGCTGTCGCTCTTTCTGGCCTATTACTCGGACCGGTTGCCCCTTGCTCGGTACATATTGTGCAACGGCTTGTTCCCGTAAAGATGCAAGTGGCAGCCCTAGGTGCGATACAATGTGTGGGGAGTTCTGGTGGAGCTATTGCTCCATTCACGACTGGAATGCTCGCCCAGCACGTGGGAACATTTGTTTTGCATCCCATATGCATTGGTTTATTTGTTGCCATGTTTATCTCGTGGTGGCTTATGCCAAATCCTGATAAGCATACCCACGAAGAGTAGGATTGAAGTTTACTCAAACTGGGTCATTGGGACAGTCGCATGCATGGGAAAGGAGGTGCATGGGGGAGCAGCATCAATACGAAGAGGTTTTGAGACTCAGCACTCTCTTGGGGAGCAAAAATATTACTCGGCATTTAGCTCATGACCTTGAGCTACAGACTCTCTAGAAATTATTTGCCACACTTCTTCCCTTTCATTGCTGTTTGCCCCCTGGTGGCGTACCATTCCCCAAGTTTCTCCCAGCATCTATTCCCGGTTGCTGTTGTGCGCTGCAAAAAATTAGCTTTGAATCCAATAACTTCCACACCTATCAAGCACAAGTTAGTTTTCCGTACACGTACCTACTTTTGTTTTTGTTTCTTATGCCAAGGTATTGCAGTTCCCACATAAAAGTCATAGATATTATGCTACAACCGCATAAGGGATGTATCGTTCGTGATGTGCACCTCCAAATCACTTCCCGGGTTATCCAATTCCTTGCCGCACCAATCTTCAACAGAGTCTCTGAATCTCCGGAAGGTCCGGTAAAATCGGTATTCTGCATCTGGCGATTCCTTACCCCCAGCATGTGCAGTGATTTCCCGCACACCATAATGCAATTCGAGCGCAGAATGAAGAGTACTGCTACACCACCGAAGTGCGGGAGAATAATACGAGAGCCCGTAACCGACACTGAACCAGGAAAGCTCCTGGTGGTTGGGTAGCTGCAGTCGAAAGCGAGTTAAGTCTTACAGAATAGTTCCAAAATGCCAGGCTTCGTTTGCGTTATCGATGACTCCTTGGTCTTGTTGATCGTAGGGGAGTGTGTGTTGATACTTTGCCTGAAGAACGACGATAGCCATGCTCACAAGTGGCCAGACATGATATGCGTGCAGATCTTTCCATGTCACATCCTCAATACCCGTCGCTATATCCTCGATTTCCGTGGAGAATGAAGCTACATCTCTCGAGATTTTGCTCCGAGGATCGCTCGCGGAACGAACATCGAGTCTTAACACAAGTGCCCTCGACATATCCCGCTGCTTTGACAAAAGTACCGAGGATTCTCTACATATCTCATCAGCCGCCCGTCGAATATGACTCCCCGAAAATGAATCATCAAAAGATGCGTGTCTTGCTCTTCAATGTCGCCTCTGCCTCGAAATGTTTCAACTGCAGCACAAAAATGCTCGTCGCATGCTGACCACTGACACCCCCAAGGTATTCTCTGCAAACCTCGTTCCAGTAATAGGAAGTGGACAAGTCGGGGAAGGCGAAAAGCTCTACTGCATCTAGGGATGCTTTCGGGGTCTTCGGCAGCGTCTCTCTGAGAATATCACTTATCACGTGGAAGATTTCGGTTCTGTGGAAGATTTCGGTTGGGTCAGGGTCTCGACATGTTGTTCCAGCTCACTTATTTCCGCGCGCTTCTCGTGGATGCTGGAGCCATCCATGTTTTTGGCTGAGTGTTTCGTTGCTGGGGAAGAGTATCGCTCGAAGCCTCGTGTGGGAAATGAAGTCGTCCACGAAAGACATCATAACGTCAACGGGCTTCTTGGTTATTCTTTTGGCTTTATGCTTACGAGAGGGTGCTGAGACCGAAGGCTTGTTGGCTTTTCGAAGCTACGGACTGGTTAGTGACTAGTTATTAGTGGTGTTTCTCGCAGGCCGAGCGGTTCATGGCTTGGTTTTCGAGAAGTGAATCGAGTTAACTACTCTCTTAGACTTACGTTATATTAAGTAAAATTCTTAAAACTAAATTTAGTTTTTCTACTTTTTTTGGTTGTTTTTAGTATATCTTAATAATGAAGCTTCTTTTTAAAAATCTAGTCTAAAAAAAATTGAGAGTTAAGTAAGAGCTATCTACTTATAAACCTTATAATTTTAATAGCTTTTAAATTACTTATACTATTATTATTCTTAGAAATTATTACTAGATAAGAAAAGTGCTTACGTTTTACTTCTTTCTATCTTACTATAGAAGAACGCTCTAAATCTAGACTTATTTGAATGGGAAATATAGAGTAGAATTAGAGCTATTTAGATATAAACTTCGTTTTTTAATAGCTTTTAAATTAGCTATAATATAGGTTATATATATGATAAAAGAGAGTCTTATAATATACTGAGTTTAGACTTAGTATTAAAGCTATTACTATAAGCTACACATGAAAATGCTTCAAGACTTCTAGCTTATATTGAGCCACGCTCCAAAATTTATGGCCCTGATTTTCAAAATATCTTCATTTCCACTTCGTTTGTTAGATGAGTTATGATGAACTTTTCACTTTGGGTATTTATGTAAATTTTCTTACATACCTACAATATTGCAATTTTCCAGAAGGCTTCACTCTAATTGCATGCAATTCTTGGGGGGAAATGGTGTTTAGTCGAAAGGCGACTAGGCCAATTCCAACTGTCCTAGGGTCTGGGGGTCGTCGTTAAAACCACTCAGATGAGGAGGGTGGTTTAGGATGAGTAAGTTTAGTTGTAACTCGTACATCCTACATATATCTTTTGTCAGAAAGGGATTTTGTTAAGGATTTCACCCGGCGTTTTAGATTTCCCCGCCTAAACGATCCTAGGCATCAGGATAAGAAAGAATACCCTCTCTCTTTAGAATATAATAGGATAAGATAACTTTACTTATAGGATATAATAGAAGAGGAAGGATAATTATAAAAGAAGGATTAGAGTAGCTAGGAAGGTTAAAAAGGGGGGCTAGGAAGAGAGAGGAGAGTAAGTAGTATAGGATAGGAGTAGCTAGGTAGAGAAGAGTACCTCTAAATAAAGTAGGTTAATTTATAAAAGGTAGTAGTGCTAAACATAGAACTCCTCTTATAAACTAACCTACTTTATCTCTTATTAACCTACTTTACGTACTTCTATAGGATAACATATAAATCTTCCTATCCTCCCCGCCAGGTATAGAAAGGAAATTAGCCTTATATAGGAGTAGAAGGGATAGGCGTGTTAAAAGTATAGAATTAGAAGGGATAGGCGTATCGAAGGCCAGAGACAGGATATAATAGGCTAAGAGCACTTAAAAGTGGGGATATAATAAGGAAGGATCGCCTCAAAAGTAAGGAAAGGCATAGATAGAAACCTTTAGAAAAGATAGGAGTGCTAATCCGGCTAGGAAAACAAAAACGCTGATTTCACCCAATTGAGTTATGTTAACAGAGCGTCTCATGAAAGTCCCCAGCAATTCATCTTTGATGCTTTAGTCCTATTTGTGATAATCTTTTATTCTCAAACCTCCCGAACTCCTTCGTACACTTATGACAACTCCAATGCCAATTCCAATCCCTTCCGTCACCCTTCCTTCACTTCGGTGCTATCACTTGACAAGCTACAAAGCCGGTGTTACCCCGATTTTGATTGCTGCGACAATAACTCTAGGTGAATAGCGAATTGCAGACCAAAGTAGCGCGAGATGACTATTTTGATGTCTAATAAAACTTGTCCTGATTAACCGCAAAACCAATGTTGAGCAAACCCAGCAAGAACAACTTGAAAATGAGCGCAGACAGTAAGTACTGGTCTCTGAAAAATGGGTAACGACAACTGACCTAGATAGCCACCTCTTCTCGCATACAACCACTCTCAGTGTCTCCCCAGAGACGAAACGACGCGTAGCCTGCACGGAACCCTGGCTCACGACTCATCGCGTCCGTCAAAACCAAAACCCCACTCTCCCAGCCAAGATGCAAGCTTCTATCAACTATCTAGCTAGACACAGCCCCTTGTGTACCAAGTTGAGGGATTTGCTTGAGGGGAAGAACGAAAAGATCCAGAGTCTTGCGAAGGCACTCGAAGATTCCTCGAAGCGAGAGGAGACGTTGTGTGCACACGTGAAAGACTTGGAGGAGAAAATTAGTGGGTTGAAGGCCCAACTTTGGAGCAAGGAGGCTAAGGAGGCTCTCAAAAGCGCAGCGGAAGGCAAAGCTGGGGAGGAAAGCATTGAAAAAACATGCGAGAAGCGACCGGAAGCAGAATGCCAGGTAACCATGCCATCAACCGTACCTCCAGAAGGCAGACTCGATGCGACCACTCGACCCCAACACGAGCAAGCTAGCACATTGAAAAGAAAACGAAAGCCACAAGATACTCGAAGCCTGGTTGTCGACCTGAGAACCCGGCAAAAGTCAGAACCTAAGAAGACAAAGAGTTTGGCAGATACAGTTACGAAAGACATCAATGTCCATGAAGGCCACGAAGGAGAGCAGGGGAAAGTGATGGATTTTGGAGCGCACGAAGCGTTGCTGCGTGAGAAGGATCTGGAGCTCACCAAATTCAAGAACTCAACGACCAACGACAAAAACCTCCTTCAAACGAAGAGTTCCGAGATCGAGAAGCTCACGAAACAGGTGAAGAGCGCAGCACGGAATATAGAACGCATAGGAGATACACTTAAGGCCGTCAAGAATACATCGAACAGCAGAGACGAGGCTGTAATAATATTGTGCAACTTGCTAAAACCAGGGTACGAGTCATTTCTTGAAAGTCTGGAGGATGGTGGGCCAGATTTCCCCAAAGTCCTTCCCTGGCCAGCGCACATGGCTGTGGCTCTGGATGGAGTGGATAGTCAAGACAGGCAGAACCTGAGTATGCTCATCAGCATTATCGGGGTGTTTCACAATAATCTCTTTGATTTCAAATGGCATTACAAACGCAAAACAGCTGACTTCCAGAAGCGGATTTCTGATCTCGTATTAGAGAGCCAAGGCCTCGAAAAGGAGGTGGACAACATCAAAGAGGCCTTGGTAACCCAAATCAAAAACCAGAAACAAGAGATCAACAACCAAAAAGCGCAAAACAATCGACAAAAGCAAGAGATCAACAAGCAGACGGAAGAGATCGACAGCAAGAATGCCATTCTCAAGGACAACGAAGACACGGTAGCCAAACAAGCTGAAGCTCTCAAGAAAGTGGCCATTGATATGAGGAAACTTCAGCAAACTACCGAGGAGCTGAAGAATGAATTGGCTGATCGACCACCCACAACCGGAAACGATGCGCTTTTGGATGAAATCGTTCGGGGACATGAAAAGGAGCTTTGTGAACTCAGAGTTCTTTTAGCCAAGCAGGCCCCCTTCGTCGAGATTGGCATCCCCGTACGCAACCGGCTTCTTGAGAAGTGTAAGGAACTAGATGATCAAGACGCCAAGTTAAAGGAGCTAGGCAACATCGCAGCTCATGCTGTAAGTCTGCTTCTTTTTAAAATACTGTTACGAATGCTACTGACATTTATCTGATATAGTGCAATGCATATGCAGACGCGTTACTCTACGAAGAAGGCTTTCCCTTTGCACCTAGGGTTGACAGAGCATATTACAAAAACTTGTACGGATACGACCCTGAATACGTTCTCGAAAAACGCTCCCCTAGACTAAATGACTTGCTGAGCTGGAGTGCGAATATGAAGAGCATTTCCGCCTCTTATATAATCACTTATGATATGGCCACCTTCAATAAAATCTTCGATGAAATTTGGTTAATGAGAGAAAACGATGACTTCAATCTCGACGCTTTCGCGGACACGGAGAAGGGGAAAAAGCTTTTTGGCACACTAAAAGCTGAGTATACAAACGCCTGGACCGCGCGGCATGTGGCATATTTGAAAGAGAAAGAGGCTGTAAAGCAAAGAAGAATTGGTGGAAGAAAGAAAACATATGGCGCACAGAGATAGCTAACTGTCTGCTAGGAGGCCATGAGTTGGGATTTGCCCATTGACTACACGACCTAAGATTCTGTCAACAGTCTAGCTTATCAAGTAATTCGCCTCATAGTAAATTGATTTCTTTTTCCAACTTCAGTCCTTCTGTTTTACTTTGTGATCTTCCATCTTTGACTGACCTCTTTTTCACCCCTCCAAGACTTCCAAATCAATACCCTCGTAGTACCGACGATTCTCTCACTACTACGCCTTCCCCTTCTCGGTCGCCCACACTCCCGTTCCTCTTCTCTTGCAAATTTCCACCTAATTCTTGTCATCCGCCTCGCCTTGAATTGAAATGCAATACCGTCTGGTAAATCGACTTCCATCTTCACCAAACAGGGTACGAAGACATCACCTGCGAATCGGTATCCCAAGTCCCGAAATACATCTACAGCAAACTGTGCACATCACAGTGTCACAAATCTCTTCACGGATTCAATAGAGGTTTCAGTAACAGTCGACCTTCAGCATTCATGGGCAGTTCGAGAATCAAGCGTTTTAATTTGAAGTCCAGAGCTTCAACGTTCATAAAAAAGCTGCACTTTCAAGGGTGCACCTAAAGTTCGAAGGCTCAGTAGAAATTGTAAATTTTGAAAGGTCCTTCTACCTTCGCTTCAACAATCGGGAGAAATCGCTCAATATCAGTTTCGAAGTACGAAGGAATAATGTCGTCCAGTGGCTCTTTCAAATGAAACCCGGGTTGGTTTCGGTCCTCCGACCGGGTCAAATACTCATAAGCCAATTTCTCTATTCCCAAAATAAAGGAATTGATGGTAGATCCTATGGTTGTGCCTCTATAATTAAGTGAGTGCGACCCCGTTTTGAGCTCGCTTAATTGTTGATGTTTACCACCGGCTAGCAGGTCCCTTCATATAGAAAATCATGCGACGCTGAGCTCTCTCTCCTTTATTGAGCGAAAAGCAATATCATTTTCATTATCTACTCGTACTTGATATCTTCTCTCTATAGAGTTTTGTTTCTCATCACAATTCAGTCTAAGAGAATTCCTCGACATCGTCTTTAACAACTGGAAGAAACATAGTGTGGATAGGTGAGCGAAATTTTTGCACTCGTGTTTTCTTGCTGCTTTTTACTCGTATTCTCTAAAGACCAAAGGTCACAACCCGGGATTCTTTCCTTGCAACAAACTTCTCCTTTAGCTATATCAGCATCAAGTCGTATCATTATAAATGCAAGTCAAACTTTTGGTGCGGTGACCGCAGTCCCGCAGTGTTGTGTTAGCGACGATTCCCCCTAAACCAAGAACCACAACCTTACAGAAACCCACCTTTGATTCATATTTTTACATCGACAGAACTAATGCGCTCATCGCATTTAACATTTAAAATATACCTTTCTCATTTTGTCAGTATGTTGTATAGGTCGTGACTTTATTTTGCCAGCCCCAGGCCCAACGAAAGATCGAGTGGTGGGAACAATTCCTCAGGCCTCACCAACAGGGCTTCGGGCGCAATCCCGCAGCCCAAACACCAGCCTGCCAGCGTTGGTAGATCACCAATTAAAATCACAACCACTTTTCTAAGATCTCCTGTACTTTGAAGGTATATTACCTATTATCTAGAGAATAATTCTAGATTTTTTAAATATTTTCCCCAGCATTATTTTGCTCTCTGTTATATAGGGTCATCTGTGTAACCCAAATAAATATGCGTGTCAGGGCGACGCCGGCTCGAGGCACCCAAACTTCACAGTCTCAATTCACAAGTACAACCACAACCACCCACGCAAAATATCTTACACTTTCTATGCTTTCTAACAACACTCATAGGAATCAACTGAGATCTTGTTATATTTATACGACATTATTTGATCTTAAAGTGCAGGTATCTTTGGTTACTGTGGCCTGTGCCTCAAATCGACATCTTTTTTCATCTACTAGTATAGAGATGACAACCCAAGTACAATACAATTATATTTCATTTTTAAATTCTTTCACCCATCTGTAATCTTTTCCACCTCTCCGCCATATATCTCGCCCCGCTTTCCTAACTTATCTAGGTAGGAGATCTCAGAGTAGCCGACGAGCCTCAGCACAAAAGAACCACATCGTTTCTCGTATCATCTTCGTCCAGCCGTTCTTCTCAGCGACCAACTTGCTGGCACCAATGATACTGTAACATGGCCTTATGGGTTAGCCTTTTTTTGCTACCGAAATCTCTGAGCAATGCAAAAGCGGAAATCGCTCAGCATCTCCCAACACCGATTCCCAAGATCCGTCCACCAGATTTACTCTAGCGTTTTGCAGCGTTCCAGGAAAGATTAACCACAGATCACGATTTCGCAGTTTAACTGCTTTCAAAACCACTAAAACCCGATTAGATGATGATTGGAAGAGAAATCCCTAGCTTGAAGATTAGGGGGCAGATCTTTCCAACCTTCCTTCACCTCAAATTCATCCGCTTCTTACCAGGACTTCAAAGATGCAGCCACTACTCACTTTCCCAAGTACCAATCACCAATTGATAGCAGCTAAGATTACCTACCCCTTTCTCATTTCACCCGTTCTATCTTCTGCATTCACTTATAACTTAAAACACGTATAAGCCGACGAGTACTTACTGTTTTGCTTAATTCTATCTTTTATTACGCGTTCTTTACTTCTATCGAAGGTTGATTCTTCTATTGAATCTTTTCAACCGATTGTTGTTCAGAATGCTAATTTCTGTGAACGAACTTTACATCTATTTTTTGGAACATTTAGATTCGTTTAACCGTACAGGCATTCGCTTAGGCCACAACGACTATTAACTCCTCTATCGAACATTGAGAGTCATTTAGCAGTGCAACATTCGCTTAAGGATAGCAAACGCTGTACCCTCAAAAGAACGCTACTACGTTAGGTAGACAATTCAATGTTCAATCTCGATGCTAGCTGCTGAACATACCGCCTTCGAAACTCCACCCCTCCTTCCTATCCCAGTGCCTTAAGCAGCTATTATGACCACGGAGTCTAAGCTTCCTCTTTCTCCTTTCACAAGTCAAAGAAACACACGTTGCTACAGCAACCATCGAATGTCAACCTCGCACATTTGCTGATCTTATCTCTCTACCGCTACTCCTTGCATTCAATACACCTCTCTAAGACGTAGTACAGGCTAGATGAACACACACCTAAAAATCACGAGTTGAAACGCTTTCAAGACTCTTGAAATGGAAATAAACTTTAGTTATACGTCACCAATTAGGGTGTAGTTAGCTGCCTCAAGGCTTAACCCAGCGTGCCAATAGTAGGAAAGATGTTCTAGAGGACGCTTATTTGAGACAGCTATTTAGCCTTCTTTTGCTTTCCCTTATTTTTTCTCGGAGCTGACCTTCTCTTGGAGGGAGCACTTGAAGGGTGTTTCATGGTAGAGTAATCTTACGTGACAGGGCTCCTGCCAGCCTTTACTCTTTTGTTGTCCTTTACTACCTGCTCGGACTTTAGTTATTCACACATGCGCCAAGTAGATTTCTGCGATCCATTCTGCGATACTCAAGACGACATGTAATTATGAAGGTTAAGAAGCGGACATTACTTGGTGAAAATTACAACTCATGTTAAATGCTAACTTTTGATTGTTAAAGTTAAGCTCAAGAAACCTTTTTACGCTTTGGACTTCCTATCAGAAATTACGATTCTTCACTCGAACGTTGGATAATCTCATGAACGAAAACTGCCGAGCAGCCCATTTCGAACCTCAAAAACCTCTCATAAACGAAAGTGACCGCACTACATCTACCAGACATTAAAACCTATTTCGGCTCTTTTCCTCAGAACAATAAAGAGAACTTTAAAAGAGATCTCATCAAACCTTACATACATCTCCCAACGGATGTTAAGTTTCCGCTAAACAGTAAAACATTAATACATACTACTCTAAGACAGTAAGTAGTCTTATAAATTATTTCAATTCATATAGAGTATAGTACTTGCGTCAACTTGATTTTACTTTTAAAAACTAGACTAATTCTATAAACCCAAACACATCACTTGAGAGGTATTAAGAGTGTCTATGATTTATACTTGAAGCCAGCGTTTTAAATTTCCCATCCTATCCTATCCTAGGGGTCAGGATGGGATAGGCTAAGTAAATCGTTATTAATATATTATTATATAATAGGTAAATAAAAGGCTAAGAATAAGTATAGACTTTGTTCTAGTAGGAAATACACATCTTTTGTTTAGCATATAATTCATCTATAACTAAGGTTGCTAATTATATACTTACAAGTAAAAAAAGCGGAGTTTACCTAGGCTGAAGGAAAAAATCCTCGTAGCGCTAAGAGGCTAGGAAATTTAAAACGCTGTGTACTTCTCTCTGCTATTTATATAGTTTATACAAAATGGTTTCATCAAGGCGGTAGGACAATCCCGTCACTTCAAGACAGTAACTTAGTATATCAAATACTAGCAAAAGTCAATGATTTCAAGTTATCTAGTATATTATACGTTTTAACTCAATTATTATACACCTTTTACATAATCCTTCTTATTTTAGTATAAATACGTATTAACTTTACTTGAACTTTTTTGACTTACTTCAGCCTTGTTACTTTCGCCCTGGATGTAGGATACGTAGACCCCTATTTCTAATTCAGAAGATTTGAAGCAAGTCCGTTACGAGCTAGAAAACTATCTATAAGCAGCAAGACAGCTATAAATCCTTATACGAAAAAACGCCTACGACAATTACCTATATGAAAAACCAAGTCTAGGAGCTTGTTATATAGAACTTTGAAAGACGAGTCTTAAAAGGCTAGAGCACTTAAAGTAGAAAGCTATATAGAGTCAAAGAAGGAGAAGAATTCGAAGCTAAGAAAGGTAGGCTAAAAGAACTTTACAGAGGCGAAATCGACTTTATAGATACGCTAGTAGAAAAAGCAAGGAGGCGGATCGATATAGCTTGTTCCATTTATAGTAAAGTTAATCTACTACTATATTTTTAGCGGAAGAAGATACAGATACACGCCTGCTATATACAGGGCTAGATCGTATAATAGAAAATATTTCTTTTCTAAAGAATAATACAGGTGCCACCGAGAGACTATTGTTGCCCCAGTCTAGTGGTGAAAAACAAGCAACCTTGCTAAACTCTACACTATTTATTTACCAAATAGACTTTGATATAACTTATTGCTTCTCATAAGAAAGATGTTGCTTCTCATAAGAAAGAGAAAGATTATTCACGAAAACCAAAAGGTCATATCCAAGTCCGCAGAAATAACTTGTACGGACAAAATCTCCACACATCCCCACTTCCCGCGCCATCAACTCCGCCACCACCAAAACCTCCACTAACCACGCGGCAACCACGTGTTCACGTGCGCGCCCATCAAAGGCACACCACCAATTGGCTAGTTAGAAATCTAGACCTCACGAGAAAAACATGGGAAAAACGTGTGACGAAATCGCGATGTGCAACAAAGATGAGCTGCTGCGGGGAAGAACGATGAATCATTGAAGAAGAAAAAATTGCGAATTGGACGAAAGGGCTGCGATGGCAACAAACAACAAATTCAAAGCCAGCCAGCCGCAGTTCATCCAAGAGTCGATGGGATGAATTGCGACTTTGGCGTAGAAGAAATAAAGACAAACAATCTGTCCCACCACCACAACACTCCAGTTCAGTGCCAAGGGGGGGTATCGTAAGGTGTCGTGGGGTGTTAAGGTCGACTTTGCTGTGGGTGGGGTGTCAGTCAAGGAGTTCATCGTGAACACTTACCTCCGACAGCGTCTTATGGCTCTCTCTCTCTCTCTCTCTCTAATTGCTCGCTGCTGGCTGCTGGCTTCTTTGACCTTACTAAATTGCTAGCTGATGGCTCTCGTTCGACCCTCGAATGGCGAAAACCTGGTACGCATCTGCCAGAACGTCAATAAATGCTAGTAGTGTTGAGCAAGATGCGGCAAGAGTCACTCACCTCTTTCTAAAGTCCTCTAAACAAATCACCAACTCTTACAAAAGAACCCGAAGAAGAGTCTCATAAAAGGAGTCTCCACCCAACGCCATCACCCCTTGAAACTGAACCTACAACCATTCGCCACAGTGCCAATGATAGGAAGAATGTGCCAACGAGGAAGAGGCTATTGATTCTCAACGTGGTGTTCGTTGATGGAATAGTCTTATCGATGCTTCAACCGTCAGGGGGATGAGTGATGGTGAGCGCCTTGCCCAGGTTCAGGGTGATGGAGATTGGGTTATCGACGTGGAGAAGAAAGTGTGTTGTTGAGGAGACGAGAAATAGTTTGGAAGAGAAAGTTGGGGGAGGTCGAGGGTTTGGAAGATTTCCTTAGCTCCTTAGCGTTGGGCTGGGGAGGTGGTCGTTCCTTCCTTTCTTGCGAGAGACAGGAAAGAGCGACCGAAGGAGGGTGATCGCCTGCGTGGTCGATGAGACTTGGGACTAAGTCGTTCCTTCCTTCATTAACGCACGCTGGCAAGAAACTGAGAAACCACTTGAGGGGATAGTCCGCGAATTACCTCTACAATGAATAGGAGGCGTCCACGTGGCGAAAAAGCTAGGAGCAGAGGTTGTAGAAGGAATCTCCGGTTCCCTCTTACCAAGTGATTTCTACCTAGGTACGATCGGAATGTCACAAGTTAGATAGCCCACCGGAAACGAACCTCGCGGGGAATTCTGATTGAGAAGGATGCAGATGCAGGATAGAGCGAGTGGGCTCGCGGCGGACATTAAAAACAGCAGTAAATGAATTACCTGAACTCCATTCCACTAGATTTTCCGTTTCCCAACGCCCGGGTATCTATTAAAAACCAAAAATGCAATTTATCGTTTGACCTTCTTCTTCTCCGGCCCATCATCCTCGTCCTCGCTCGCCTCCTGATACTGCGTCACAGGCTGAGTCTCCTTCCAAGCATTCGTAAACATAGGATCGCTCTTCGCAAGCTCCGCATATTTCAGCAAAGCCTCACGGGGATCTTCATCACGCATGCTACTTAGTGGGAT
Organism: Hymenoscyphus infarciens; assembly: GCA_001414345.1. Classification (NCBI taxonomy): domain Eukaryota; kingdom Fungi; phylum Ascomycota; class Leotiomycetes; order Helotiales; family Helotiaceae; genus Hymenoscyphus; species Hymenoscyphus infarciens. The sequence goes on from LLCB01000075.1 coordinate 121,799, forward strand.
ACTCTCATTAATGAACTGCTCGTCGGGTTTGGATTTCATGAAAGGCGTAACCATTGGCATCTGCGGTCTGCGAGGATCGCGAGATCGACCCGAGGCTGTGAGTCCGACTGTTGGATGTCGGGCTGCGTAGGAATTGGTGTTGGTGTTGGTTAAAACACCGCCCGGAGTGACGATGCTGTCTCCAGAGATACCGGTAGATTGGTCGGTGGTAAAGTTGGGGTCGTCGTCCACATGTCGCTTCTTTGGGGCGCGGGACATTACGTCGACTGCTCCTCGAGAGGAGGTACTTGGGTTGTATAGAACATGGACCTCGGAATTGGCGGATCCCGTCACTATTTGATTGAGTTTTGGATGCCACTGAACAGTGATTAAGGGCGATCCTGGAGTTACTGGAGTGACAAGCTCTGGTTTCAGATTTCCTGGATTCAATATGTGTAGATGGCCAGATGCTGAGCCAGTTAGGATGCTGGATCCATTTGGAGAATATTTAATATTCGTCATTGAATAGTGATCCGATGTCGAAGGGTGAGGAACAGTAACCACAGGTGCTTTGAACTTTCGTGTGTCCCAGAGCTTGATGAGATTGTCTCCACCTCTAGTAATAACCATTCGCCCATCAGGACTTATATCAACACCCCCAGTCCAGGTATTTGGTGTATGAGCTTCTCTGATTTCTGCCGTGGGTCTGGCAAAAGGTCCATCACCACTCCACATGACAAGACTTCCATCCAGAGCTGTTGCGACGAGAATATTGTTTCCACCTTGCAAAGGACTTCCCCAAACCACCGCAGTCATCCTTGTTCTTCCTGCTGAGCCAGCTGCTCTTGACTTGTGAACTATCACTTCCTTTTGACTTCTCCGGAAATTGACATCCCAAATTCGCAATGTACTGTCTGTCCCAGCCGTGACGCAAATATCTCTGTTGACCGGGTTCCATGTGCCAGTGGTTACTTCCGAGACATGCCCCTTGGTGTTGTTCATATCCCTCAAATACATGTCTCCCTTTTGAAATTCCGCCAGCACTTCGCCATCCCTGCTCATTATTTTTGCTTGAGGGTGTGCCGATACGCAGAGGAAGGACCCGCCCGACAGAGGGTTGAATTCGACATGATTGATGGGATGCGTCTCGGAATTGGTCGACGTTTTCGAGGCACTTGGGTCCACGCTTTTGAATGCTCGCAAGGTCGTCGGTGTCATGGAGGCAAAGTCGTGCAGTTTGAGGGTACAGTCTATGGAGCCACTAATCAATCGTGACCCTGAGGGATCGAGGGTGGTGGTGGTGACTGCGCGATCGTGGGTTTTCAAGACCAATTCGTGGGAGACGGGGAATTCGTCGTCTTCAGAATCGTCCGAGTCGTCATCTTCGTCATCGTCGTCGGATGCGTCGTCTCTCGATTCCAGCTCTTGTTGTACCTGATTCTCAATTCCTGCTTCTCCTTCCTCTGCCTTAATCGCTGGCGCTGGAGCTGGAATTGGGGCTTTATCAATAGCTCTCTTCGTCCGCCCAATTTGCGCCACAACATCTGCCTCCTTGGTCTTCTTGCCAAAAGACTGCGGCAGGAATGCCCTCATGGGGTCATCCGCTGCCAATTCCGGCGTGTCGACCTCGAAATCCTCGTCTTCGCTCATCCTTGGTCGCGTCGCAAGTTGATATGATGTTTAATGATGACCCCAAAGTATTCAGGGAGAGTATTCAGGGTACAGCTGTAGGCGAGGCGAGCCTCGATGGTTCGGGGTCTTGGGTTCTGCCGAATGACGATGTGGTGCAGTGCAGCCGCCAAAGATTCACAATCAACATCCACTTTCTTCTAGCAACCTTCACCCTTCACCCTTCACCCTTCACTATACCAACCCAACTACCCGAAATCAAAACCACAGCTCGATTACGGTCCTCTGCCAATTCTCTTACTCAAACATTCTCAAGCTTATGTCGGAATCTGCCATCAACACATCTCTCCCGGAGTCACTTGTTCTGGGGGGGCTATGAGGGGGTGAAACTCGAAGAAAGTCCACGACCTACAACCTCCCGATTATCATGTATCCATCCGCCCCTGCAGTCGACGCTGCTACGATTCCCAATCTCAGCGCTTCTATTTCCTCTTCAATTTCTCCTTCCCTTGGACCCAGCAACATATTCTCTGTCGAAAATGGGGGGACTCAGCTGCAGCGTTGGTCGTCATTGATTGGCATTGTCACGGCAATAATCGGAAACATCCTCATATCCTTCGCCCTGAACATCCAACGCTATGCGCATATACGTCTACACGAAGAAAAGGCACGACGGAAAGAAAGGGCGAAAGCCATTGCCAAACGAATCCAGAGCGGTTATGGGACAGCGGGCACAAATGGGCATGGCCCCGATCACGATCACGAGCAAGTGGATGGCGAGGAGGACGATCCATTGAGGAGATCATTCCTGTCCACCAATTCCGACGATTCATCCTGCTCCAAGCACGAGACAACTGATGTCCAAACATACCTCAAATCGCCATACTGGTGGGGCGGCATTATTTTGATGACAATTGGAGAAGCAGGCAACTTCTTAGCATATGGCTTCGCCCCGGCCTCGATCGTTTCTCCGTTGGGTGTGGTAGCTTTGATCTCCAACTGCGTGATAGCACCAATTATGTTAAAAGAACAATTTCGATTGCGGGATTTCTGGGGGGTGGTGGTCGCCGTGGCCGGAGCTGTTACTGTTGTGCTGAGTGCAAAGACACAGGAGAAGAAATTTGGGCCTCACGAAATATGGGGTGCCATCACAAATCTCGAATTTGAAATTTATATGGCCATTACCATCTCTTTAATTGTGGTGTTGATGTGGGCAAGTCCGAAATATGGAAGCAAAACCTCCTTGATCGATCTCGGACTCGTGGGGCTATTCGGTGAGTAGTGCATGTTCAATGTTCAACTCTATTCTAACCATGTGTAGGTGGATACACGGCTTTGTCAACCAAAGGCGTGGCATCAATGCTTTCTTCCACCCTCTGGAGAGCATTTACCACCCCAGTGACATATGCCCTTATTGCTGTCTTGGTAGGCACAGCTGTGATGCAAGTCCGATATGTCAACAAAGCCCTGCAGAGGTTTGACTCGACGCAAGTCATTCCTGTACAGTTCGTCATGTTTACCCTCTCGGTCATCATTGGAAGTGCCATTCTTTACAGAGACTTTGAGAAAACGACTGGAGATAGCGTGGGAAAATTCATTGGAGGCTGTCTCTTGACCTTCTCTGGTGTATATCTCATCACCAGTGGACGGGCTTCCCATGACGACGACGAAGAAGAAGTTGAGGACGATTCTGCAGAAGGACAGGAAAGAATTGGGCTTTTGAATCAAGACCCAAGCGGTGCCGAGGTCGCACCTCCATTGAAGGAAAACAATTTTGGCTCTGCACGGTCAAAACTTCCTGCTCGATATGGAGACGGCACCTATAATGATGAACCCGATACAAGGAGATCATCACGGGTCAGTTTTGCGGAGCCTTCCACTTCTTCAAGGCCTCGTACTCCAAAGATGTTTTCGAATTCCTCGTACCCTCAATCATCTCGAGTACCAGCATCCTCAGACGCCGACCAACCCCCTCTCACGGATCCCTGGAAAGGATCAAGCGAAGACCTTGTGGATCCAAAACACCCTGGATACATCAGCACTATATCATCTCCCGTGCTACCCACGGAAGCACAAACATCATTAAGCGATTTATTGAGGCCGCAAGCGGCAGACAGATCATCCTCACATGGAAACTTACACACACATCCCAACTTACAGCAATCTCCTGCACCACCCGAGGCGGACCGACCTGTCACACCGGCTGCAAGACATACAATAGCGCGAATGATGCCGGGGCCTTTCATCTCGCCGCTTTCTGGTGGGTTGAGTGTTGTCGTCGCAGATACTTTAAGGCGTGGTGTCGAATCACCACGGATAAAAAGGCCTCGTCTTGGAATTCGGAGGTCGAAATCTGGGTCGCAGCGACTTTCGCATGGCACGAATGCTAGTAGCTATTATGATGAATCGGGAACTTCACCGCCGAAAACGGCGGATGCATCGGATCACGTTAGTAAAGCTTTGGGGGCGGAAGGAGAATGGTCGAGAGTCACCAGGACGAGGAGTTTAAGTAACACCCTAGGGGATTTCTTACGGGGGAAAAGGCAAAGGACTGAGGGGGAGGATGAAGAGGCTGGTCCTAGCGGATCGTGATGTATATTTTTTCCTTTTTCTATTTATTTCTTTCTTTCTTGGAATAGTGGGATGGAATGGGGTTGGGGTCTTTGGGGATTTGCATCGTTTGGGCGTTTAGAGCGATTTTTATAGTTGGATGGGGTGTATAAATTACTCGTGTTTTTGAGGGGGATTTTGGTGTGTCATGGCTTGTTTTTGGCTTCTGCTCTTTTGCCTAGTGCTTTGTCCTACGCGCGCTTCCTCTTTCTTGGAGAGTGGCAATGGGTCTTCTCAGGGTTATTAGCAAAAGTCACCATTATATCGGTAACAAAATATAATCTATACTTCACTTGAGTTAAGTTTCTGCCCAACTGTAATGACGTCTCAGCAACCTGTGACTCACCCACCCACTGACCATCCACTTAGTATTTACACAAGACCCACTATCCCGCTCATTCCACCCACTCATTATCCACAAATAGCCAGCACGGTCCACTCACTCGCTTAACCACTAAAAATTCTCTCATTCAATTTTTCACCTTGTTCTCTCCACCAAGATATGACTCCAAATAACCCGAACGAAGACATCAAACAGGAAAATATCACAAGCAATGTGGCGCAGTGGAAGCGCGCCGGGCTCATAACCCGGAGGTCCTCGGATCGAAACCGAGCATTGCTATTAACCAATGTTTCTCTTTTCATTTTTTTAGCAGATATTTTTAGGGGCCATCCTGGGCTTTCTTTTATAATCCTTTTTTTCAGCCTTCTTTTGAGAAGGCGCGAGCGAGCTTGGGGGTTTTGGAGGGGATTTCTGCGGATGGGAAAAAGAGAGGGCAGCCGGTGGGGAGAAGCAGTAACTGGGATTAAAGGGGGAGTTGATGAAGATGTATTATACCAGATATGTTGGACTTTCTTACGTATTGAAAGAAGCCCATGTAATTGGTTTGGGAACTAGGTATGGTTCTACACGGGTTTTCAGTGTTTGACATACCTTGGGTTCGATGCCACACATGGAATATTCACTTTGCACTTGAAGTTTAGCTGCTCGTTCATCTTCTCTTTCAGGCTCATTCAACTTGTGATTTATGGGAAAAAAAGAAATTGAGTGACGTACTGGTGAGGCTCTTGAACATGGAAATAGGGGAATGGAAGGTATTCATTTTACTGTTCTCATCTGTATGTCGTTCAAGTATTTCGACGGTTCGTGCCTCAATTTTGATTTTTCTTGGCTGCTCGTCCAGTCTCGTGTCACCAAAGGTGCATTGTTGCTTCTAGCAAAAGGTTGATCGCGTTAAATTGAGAGGATAGACACTTCAACACCCTAGGAAGAAGAGGTTCAGAGCGTCACTCACATTTCGAGTTACGAAAGAGTTCTTGTAGAAATATTTGGTAGAGATATCTTGCAGAAAGGTTATAGGTCACCTAAGAATAGCCAGCGAAGGAGGAATTCTAAAGTTCTTTGAAATCTTTCGGAATAATAGAGGTTGAAGAAATGAAAATATTCAAGACAAGTAAAGTGATTCTCCGAGTGTTGGTTAAACAATCCAGGGAGCCGTGTGGAGGTTTCGGCATTTAACCAGTTATGAATTCCTGCACCCTCGGTGTGGTGGTGATTACTGGTATGTAAGTGGATACTGTCACCAACATCTTGAAGTGTTGATCAAGTAAACCAGGTACTTGGACATAGATGACGGCACCAACATTTGGCCGCTTCTGATTTGCGTGAAGTACTATGGAGGGAGATTATTGGCTAAATAGCAAAAGAACCAATACAGGATAAACACATACTTTGGTTTGTAACTTTTGCAACCGATCCCCACAGTGTTCTAGAAAGATGATCATCAAAGCCCACGTTTCTCGTAAAATGAAGGGATTCAGTTCAGTCAGAGAAAGGATCGGAGCAGCAGCAGCTTTCGCTGACGAGGCTGGGCGGAAAGCCATTCTGGATTCCTTGAGGGACTTGCAGTACTCAATCCAGAAGCCCGAATATACAATGCAGAGGGTCATCCTTCAAGATTTGCCAGCCGTAACTGACGATGCTCACTCACATGGTCTTCCGGATGGTGTCCATGATTTCTACACTCCGCAAGTCGCCAAAGGTGGGAATATTAGTCCCCAGAAGTTTTGAATTGTGAATGTTGACATTGAGTAGGAGCGAAATTCTACTACCTTCGTGCTATACTACACGATCATTCCGACGACAAATCCGTTCTGAGCCTCAAAAACATCATATCCGCCATGGATAAAAACTCTGTAATCTTGCTTGATGAAATGGCACTTCCAAATAAAGGAATTGGCTGGTTTGCGACCCAGACGGACTTGACCATGCTTGCAGCCTTTGGCTCCATGCAACAAACAGAAGTACAGTGGCATAGGCTTCTCGAAGGAGTTAGATTAAAGGTACAGACGATTTACACTTATAGACATGCATTCAGGCTTAGCATCATTGCTGCCACTTTGTCAGACTGTTGAGCAGTGAATAAAATACTAGGATACTCCCGCGAATGAAGTGGTGGGAGACAAGCTAGGTTGACTTTTATCTCAATTAAACGCAGGTTTCTGCTCGCAATTTTGTTGTAAAGGCGGGAAGGTGTTCCATCATTTCCCAATCATAGACGATCGATGAGCTCAGGATGAAAAGGCAAAAACGTAGTAGATGTCAAATAACTGAACGGAGAACATGCCGAGTATGTTTAATCGGGCACAGGTGTGCATGTGTGTGATCTGAAGATGTGGGTGTGAACTGACAGGGCCCAGCGACCTCGCGATGCGTTTTCGAGGACGAAGGGGGGGGAGGTTATACTCTAGAGGAGAGAGTCGTCCCTTCCGTCTTCATTTCGGACGGCGTCATCTCGACTCGTTCTTAAACCAGCACGGGACTCTGTGCTCTCACTATGATCTCCGTCAACAGAGGATACTACCCGCATTGTTTCCTAACCTCTTTTTTTGGATTAAAGTGACTCTACCGAGAACCGGGCAGTGCTGAGTTGGCATGTCAGTGTGTCACTTAAGTGTCTAGCGGAAATTCTACGAATTGAGATCTTGAACACTAACCAGAAGCAGGGACATTTCATGTAGGAAATTTTTAACTTTCTTATCATCTATAGTAGAAGGTTGTCAACTTTCTTTAATATTAGAACTAGCCTCTTGAGGTAAGGTAATACATCCCTCCCCGCTCAAACGAAGAATCCACGCCGCTTTTTGTGGGTATCACGAACCTGGGCTCTCTCGAATAGCAGACCCATAATTAGGAACCATAGCAAGGAAAACATCAATGTAGCCCCTGAAGTTATTGTACCACCCGCTCATAAAATCTCCCTCTGCGCAACTGGATCTCCCGAGGTGCCATTTAATAGAAAACCTGGTGGGCCCTCCCAAAGCAATGTACATGTTTCATTGCCCTCCGAATCTACCCCCGTATGTCGATTTGACCAAGTGCAGAACAGATACGTTTGATCAAGAGTTTCAAGGTGTTAGACAAATCAGGTTCCAGCCAAATACTGGTAGGAGAACTCGTACGGTACAATATTGAAAAATGTTTTAGCGATGAGGTATGCCGGATTTTCGATAACGTTCCGTCTGCCTTGGAAAGATATCGGAGAAGCCGAAACATATCCATTGGACAAGTTGGCGACGACAATCGATCGAGTTTAGATTGGTGAAATCAGTTTATGAGAATTTGCGCAAGATCGAGGTGTTGTCGCTGGATATGTGTAAGCTTTTCAGTTTTGTTAGCGGTATACCACAATTATTCCAATGGTCTTTTGTCCTCGTCAAGATGGGTTGGAGAAGGCTTGGAAGGTGAGTTTTCCTGTAGATGAGACTGAAAACAATCTCGATGTTCGTAGGCAGTGGGCAGCCGTTGTTAGCGCGTTGATAAGGTTATTGAAGAGCATAACGTGGCACTGTACGACAGCTTCTTTGCGGGGGTAGCTGTTAGAGTAAGTACGTCTATGTATACTATATTTAATAAAAAGCTGATAATCTTATTAGGATTTCTAGTTGCATTGATGCCTCTTGGTTATGTTGAAAGCAGCGGTCTCCCGTAAGGACTTCATGTAATTGCAAGAGCTCAGGAAGAAGACAAGAGGGTCAGTTTCATGAGCGACTAGGAGAGCATAGGGCCTGCTCGCAAAGTCCCAGACTTGGAAGCGATCGCTCAAAGTCCTGTGTAGGCTACCGGTAGACCTTAATCTTCCAAGAGTAATGATTGCTCCAGGAACCAATGTGTCTAAAAGCTATGACACGAATCTTTGCGAGGTTTTTCTGCGATGTTTTTTACCCCCTAAGCGAGATTGAGTATGGGCCGGCCACCTGCATAGTCAATCTCGCTCACTGATTCTACATTGAATTACCACTGCTAACCGATTAGAAACTGCGTAGTACTTACCGAGTTCCAGTAATTCTGGAAGGAATGAGGTAAAAGGGTTTATAAATATAGCACGTGACATACTGATTACTGAGTTTCCGCGAGGACGCTGAGTCGTCGGGGGCTACCTGACAATGTTTCCTCGTAGATAACGATAGATCACATCCTCCCACCGGTAGAATTGCCTGACAATCACATTCAAAGAAAATCCTACTAAGCTTTCCTCGTGTGCAAAGTGCGCTGGACTATGACCCAACTGCCACTCCAAAATTACTTGCTAGAAGTGCATGACGAAAACGCGGCGTGGAATCACTAATCTCGACAAGACGCATCTTTGAGTCACGGAAAAACAACTATTTCGTTTGCTTCTATTTGGGAAATTCAAAGAACTGCCGAGAACACAGCAATGTAACCACTCAAACTTCGTTTTCAGCCAACGTGAGAGCACATGCTGGCGTTGCTCTACTACCTAGAGATTAGATCATAAATAGACGGGCGGAACTCCCCAAGTACACCCCAAAGATTGGAAAACTACCTTGCCACTCAATCAACCGACCGAGGCAGAACACCCCTAAACCCCCAACACTCGCCATGCCACTTCCACTGAACACTAACTTCTTAGACCTCCTCCTCTTGACACGCCGGTACAACACTTCAAACTCCACACAACCTCAATTCACAACTCATGTTCCTTATGTCACTCGTCAAGGGCTTGCCAAACTAGAAGAAGCATCCACAACTCGTTTCCAAGATGACATCGATGTCCTCATCTTTCACCTCCTCCGAATCCGACGCCACGAGCAAGCGGGGGAATCTAAGCCTATTGACGAGGACATTGTGGACATCGCCCATGACGTGAAGAGGGAGCATAAGCGTTTGGTGCAGGAGACGGAGAAAAAGCAGAGTGAGGCTGCTGCGAAGAAACAGAGGGAAGAACGAGCTAGGAGGGAGGAGGAGCAGATCCTTGAGTGGGATAGGAGAGCGTTGAATATGAACACTCAGTTTCCAAACCCCCGGACTACATACCCGGCATCGGCATCAGAGGTTGCGGATTCGATGTCTCTCAGACGTGCGAGATATCCCCAATTAATTGGTTATGATACGAATGGTAAAGCTCCCAACTTTATGCCAGGTCATCGACCACTTGGTTTTCTTTATGGCAACCCGCTGACTTATGGAGGTGGTTATTCAAATAGAAACGGGCGGTAGAAGGACAATGTGGAAGTGGTGTTGTTGTATGCACCCTTGGCGAAGAACAAAACCAAGGCCGGGAAGAAAATGAAGTGTTTCATTTTGCATCTGCGTTGGATTTAGTACAGTAGTCGAAAAAAAATTGAAGTGATTCTCCCCAACGTGTGTGTCTGCTTTTCGGATCCAATTTTTACTCGACTTTGCTTGAATTTTGGTAGAAAATATGCCGCTCGCTAACTCAGCACCCCTGCTTCAAACTTGGGAAATGATTGGTGGAAGTATTGAATGTCCTTCGTGAATTGAGCAGAGCTTCTTACACCGCTAGAGTACAATAGCGACTTATACGTAAGAACACGAAGGTGTTTGTGTGCAAGCATCTCTCGTGTTCTACACTTCGTTCGTGGCATGACAACAACGACGGACTCAAATGGTCCTTTTTATCAAGAGTCAGAATACCACCGGTAGTACTCTGTTTGGAATTGAGGGGTATGAGAGTATCTAATCCACCAAATTCCCCCCTCCCCCCTCCCCCTCACTCACAGTATCAACAATCCCTAAGCCTTTTGTCTCTCAAAATGCCAGCCCGGTCCAACCTTCCCCCTCCCCCAGCTAGCCCCTATGACATATCACGACAGCATCCTCCTCGCCAGTCGCCATAACACTGCCTACCCTCCATCAAATCCCCAACTTCCTACCTATGGAGCCCTCTCCAATGGTTCACAGGCCCTCAGAGTATACAGCTATCTCAAGGGCCCCCAAAGAGAACCGAAAGCACACTTGGAAACAAAAGTCGATCTTCCCGTCACCGAATTGCTTCGCACCCGTCGCCACGAACAAGAAGAAGTATCCCAAATACCGCGTATTGGCATCTTGGTGGTAGCGAATGATATCAGGGTTGAACAAAAGAGGTTGGTTAGAGCAAGGGGAGTAGAGGAGATAGATACAGAAGATGCCTGGAGGAAGAAAGTTGAGAATAAACAAGGAGTTATCAACGAATGCGAGGAGGAACTCCAGGGGTTGGTGTGTTGGAATCTTCGACGGTTCTCCTTTAGACCGAGACCCTATGGTGGAGAGCCACGACAAATGCATGGTTTTCAGAATCTGGGGTATGGTGCTGATTATGGGTACGTTCCAAATGATGCTCGTGGTTTGGAACAAGACCCGCGAAGCTTTATCGCTTGAATTTTATGTGGCCTGAAGGAGGGGGAAAAGCGAGATGGAGGAGGATTTGAAGTGTTTTTGGCTATCTCGGTGGAGTTTAATTATTGGAAAAATGTCGGAAAAAATACAAACCTACTTGTTTCAGCCGCCCTAATCACAATACTCGAACATCCCATTCAATATTGCCAGGCCTCATCCTCTCTCTGACCAAAGCCCCTTCAAATCCCCCAAAAAGGCCTCTGCAACCACAAATTCTCCCCCTTTGATAACTTTGAACAACTCCAAGATCTCATACCTCTCATTCCCCACTGCCCTCGCACCAGCAACCCTAAGCGGGAAAAAGAAAAGTACCCCCGCTAAATTCGTGTTCCCCAAAGCACTCCTCGTTCGCTCAAGAATACTCAGAACGTGATCTCGTACTTCCCGTTCAGCAAGTGCTGGGGTTTCAAAATCGTCGAATTGAGATCTGTAGCTAAAGATTCCATCGAGAAAGATCAACATAGCGTGGTAGTAGACACGCGCTAAGACGGAGCGAGGATCTCCCTTCGCCAATGGTGACTGGCCAACGGAAGTGAGAAACTCTTGGTGCCAGATATTGAGGGAAGAACGAAGATGGAGACCTTGGGAGGCTAGCGCGAACAGCTTTTGGTCAAGCTCATCGGGCGGGTTTTTCGATTCGGGGTCAACTACTTCCCATACACTTCCAAAATCAGCATTTTTTATGTACTCTCAAGTCTTCACATATTTCAGAGGAGTGAAAGGGAGAAACTCACTCTTCGGCCAATGCAGAACATTCGATCATCAAATCAAAAAGCCCTTCTTTGGAATGCCAATCTCTCGCCCCTTCACCTTCCCATAACTTCCTCGTCACACTTTTCCATTCTTCCTCGCACAAAAAACTAGGTTCAGCATAAATCAATGAGCGACAAATTTCAAAAACTCGGATGGTGAGGAAGAATGATCGACCCGGGCCACTGAGATGGGCTTCAGGGCCACGAAGAAGCAGGAGTCGGGAGGTTCCGTGGAGGATATGGGCTAGCCAGCTCTGGCCTGTTGAGTCTGTCATCAACTGTGTGAAAATAGTTAGTATGGGCCAAGGACAACGAATAAAGAAAATAGGAATTGGGAGGAGCAGAATAGGATGTGGTTGTTTACCTCAAATATACCGAGGAAAAATGTTGTCCATAACCCCGAGTGGGTATTCAATGGAGTCTCATTTCCTCGAATCTCGTCTTGGAAATTAAGCAAGGAAGTTCGATACTCCAGAAGAGCTTTACAGGTCGTTTCTTTCCGTTCTTTTCCAGATGTCCTACTCAAACTGAGAGCACCAATAGCGATGAACACGTGGCGGAGGCCTGGACTCGTTTGGAATTGCGATGTTATCCTTTCCATATCGAGAGAAGCAACGGCGAAGTCATTTTTAATAATGAAGTTCGTGAAAAAATATCTGATGAAGAGAGCTGTTTGATCTTCTGGGACATTTGAAGATAATTTGGGTTCTCGGGTATAGGTAATGGTTGTCGATCGAGTGGGGACTGGGCCATGGTTTATGAAAACGACTTCATTGATTTTTGATGGCTGAGGAGTGCAGATGAAGTGCTTCTTGGTGCAGTAAGTGCATGGCGTTCCTCCATCGCACTGTAACTATTAGCGAGAAGTGATAGTACTGGTTGTGGAAAATCACTCACCTTAATTTTGCGACGAGCACAAGCTGTGCATCGAGTTTTCCGAGCTCGTCTGTCGAGAGGTCCAACGGCCATCCTTCCAGTTTAGGCTCATATGTTGACTCCGTAAATACAGCAGTTGTCTTCGAGAACGGTTTCAAGACGAGATGTGGAAAGAATAGGACGCTGACAAGGAGCCCCGCAAGTATCGAGAATAAAGTCTCATCGGATGATCGTCATCAGGGCCATCCACTCAATCTCCGCAGCACGGCACGCTCGCACAAAAGTCTCCCTAATCCCAAAGGTTGAAGACATCTCGAGGACAAGTTAATAAAGTTCTCGGAAGCCAAGACATTTTGTCTTCAGCCCCAAGATGACGCTATTCCCAAAGCAGAAGTAATTGAGCGCAGTGAGGTACTTTGGGGGATACGAGAACCGAGGACCACTCACCACCTAGTAAAACTCCACATAACTAAGCCCCGTTAAGGTGGGAAACGACCTCAAAATGTACTCCCCGTTTTCTCTTCACTTGAAAGTTCAACTGCGTTCAGTCATTGCCGAATTGGGCAATGATTGAGCGAGTCTCGCCTCCAAGGAAATGGTAAGCACGAAATTACAAGAGGAGAGTATATAAGAGGATACAGTATCCTACTCCGAATATCACCATCCCCTTCTTCACTCATAAATTACCCTCTTCAAGATGATCTTCCCAACTCTCCTCAAACTCGCTTGTGTCCTCACAGCACTCCACCAAACCAGCAATGGAGTAACATTCCCACCTCCCACCGGCCCCTACAACACTTCCCTTACAATAACTCAACTCACAGACACCCACCGAGTCGACCCCTTCTCTCCAACAAACTCAACCCGCTCATTAATGATCTCCATATTTCACCCTGTCCCACCATGTTCCTGCTCCCCAACAACAATACCATACATGGACACCACAACCGCCTCCTACCAGGACGAGAAATTCTCTCAATACGGGATTCCCGCCGGAACCTTTTCTTCCCTCAACTTGGCCGTTTGTGCCCCAGAGAAAAAAATCAATTCCCGGATCGCGTCCAAAACCCAAGCCTTCCCCCTCATCCTCTTCTCCCCCGGACTCGGAACATCGAGGTTATTCTATAGTGTGATAGCACAACAACTATCCAGCAAAGGGTACACAGTCATCACCGTCGACCATCCATACGACGTGGACATCGTTTCTTTTCCCTCCAACAAAACAATCTTGGGAATTGATATCTCCGATGAACAAATCCCTCTCGCTCTTAACACCAGAGTCCACGATATTTCATTCATCCTCAGCCAATTCTCCCGTCCCTCGATCGCCAAAAATTTATTCCCCGGTACAACGTCAGGTCTCGACGTCTCAAATGTCGGTATATTGGGCCACTCCCTAGGCGGCGCCACCGCAGCCCAAGCCATGCTCTCCGACCCTCGTCTCGCAGCAGGCGTGAACCTCGACGGTACATTCTTCGGTTCGGTAGTCGAAGAAGGTCTCAAGAAACCCTTCTTAATCTTCGGACATGAAGGAAAAGATACGAGCACGGATTACTCATGGGCTGCTATCTGGTCGAAGTTGACGGGCTGGAAGAGGGAACTGATGGTGAAAGGGACGGCGCATTATGCTTTTAGCGATTTGGTGGATGTGGTTGATGTTCTTGGGATTGCGGGGGAGTTGCCTAAAGAGGCTGCTGAGTTGATTGGGACTATTAAGGGGGGACGGGCGCTGGAGGTCGTGACGAGATATTTGGGGATGTTTTATGGGATGTGGTTGAAAGGAGGAGAGGGGACGTTGTTTGATGGACCGACTTCAGCTTTTCCGGAGGTTACATTTGGAAATCCTTGATCTTGGTAAGACGTTTCTTCTGAGAACACCTACCCCAGATTCTGGGGCAATCCAAAGTATTGCTCGAAACGGTCAGGAGAACCGAAAAAAAACTTGATTCATGGTTCTTCTAACCTCCCTGAGCAATACTTAGTAATACAGTTGTTCTCAGAAGAAACCCTGGGTCTCTTACTAAAAATTTATAAAGCCAGGTTTATAGTGATGGGCAAATTAAGAGACATTGGTTATAAATGAAAGAATTTGTATCATGGCTCTTCGGCCAGGAAAAAGGAAATAATTAGCAAGATACTAAATTCAATCAAATGAAGCTCTTGTGGTGCTTGTCAACAATATTCGAGGCCATGCAGGATCAAACCACCATGGTGAAACGGTAGATTCAAAGATAACAAAATGTAGCCCACTGGCCACGGGATGTGTATTCCATGCCCCCTCCAAGCAGGGTTTCACCTCCTGGGTAACTCCAATACCCCGACCTGCTCAAAACTCTAGACGATACAATATCGAATGCTCACTGACTATCCATCCTTGGGGGCGTGTCGTGGTTCAACCAAAACCTGTTGTGATGACTTGAAGTGGGCATCGGGACTGAGGTACTTTGCGGTACAAATGTTGTTGGTGCTCTGGTGTTGTACCGATGCTATCTGAAGCAATATGCAACAGAGAATGCAAACGACTTGAGGGTTTTGTTTGTGTGATCTCAAGACCATAAAGACATTGCTGCCGCCATCAAAGGATTCGAGGTATTGTTCTGTCGATAGCTGATCTCGTCTTAAAGGCCAGCCTTGTACATGGCACCTCCAAGCTTAAGGAGGAAATAATCCCACACTTCGTAGGCCTCCCACAAAATCGTTCGGCAAAGGCCACAGCCTATGCTGTCGTCTCGGTGGTCTCGCCGGCGATGATGTTCGGGATGATGATGATGATGAGGCTCAATTTCATGACCGTAACGCTCTCGAGGGACGAGGCTTCGATGGTATTCGCGATCGCGATCGCGATGGTGCTGATGTCGACCTACACGGTCGTCCTCGTATCCTGATTGACTTGGCATGTGGAGTGATGTTGGATGTAGTTGTTATGTATCGAATTGGATTTGTTATCGCGACGAATACGGGGAATTGAATGTAACTTCTCCACTCCGTATATATGTGGTATATATAGAGACCAGGAAGCCAACAGGTTTGAGGCACGGGGCTTGGCTGCACCTTCACTCTCACACTATTCACGCGAACGTATGTCAGGGGCTTGTCAGGATCCAACGCCTATGGGATGATCAGTATTAGAATAAGAACTTCGGTCAGGTTTTGCGGCCCTGTGATACATATTAAACGAGGTTGTTCGTTAAAAAGGGGCGAATGATGAGTCTTTGGGAATGCTGATGGGGGGTTGCCTGGTGATGGTGGTGATGGTGGAGTGACGTCGCCGAGTGAATCATTTCCTAGCGTGTTTCTCGCTTCGGCATCCCGGAACGACGGGACGGTACAACCTCGACACCCTGTTGATGCCTTCTATGTAGAGTTCAAAGAACTTCATTATATATTAATGACTCAAAGACCGTGAGTTTCCATAACTGATTTTTGTTGAAAGCATTTCGACAATAGCCGAAACTCTTCTCAGAGACGGAGAAAAGTTCTTCATTCATACACCTCATGCAGGAAGCTCCTTTTATACCATACAGCAATCGATTTGTTTTTTTTTTTTTTTTTTTTGGAAAAATATAGACTGACTCTGAATTGACTTATTATCAGCTTATGAACCGTTTTAACAGCGATGATGTCTTAAATATTGCGAAAAGAAATAGCATGATTTGACGGGAACCTTTTCCGTCCCTGAAAGACGACATTATCGAATTCCAGTACAGAAAGACACTTGTAGTTAACCAAACCAGAAAGATACAATTTCTTTGGATTATAGTTATAGACAAGAACTATTCACTAAGAGATAGTGGCTCTTGAATTTTTCTTTTCTTTTTACAATCTTTTTGGGTTTCAGAAGTCGTGGTATACCTCGCTGGTTAGTATTAAGAAACCCGATGACCGACTAAATCTCAACCCACCTCTAAATTGTCCGCTCAACAGGCCAGCGACCGCAGTTTAATACCAATGCAATAACCGCATTTTTTATGATACCTTTTTCCAAAACTTATACCCTCAGCCACAGCATATTTCACGTGACAGCTCTCTAAAGGTCGTCAGGGGTTTGAGGCCTTATTAGGTTTGCCCTACCAAAACGCAGGAAATGAAAAAAGATTAGCATTGATTGATAGTGGTGATCTCACATTTGAGATGGTAATTCCGGTTCTGGTTCAGGTTGAGGGCCAAAATCTGAACAGCTTCGGAATAATAAACATCGGAATAATAATCATCCGAAGTGGATCCTTTCAGGACGGCGCTTTCTCTTTCTCAGCCTTGCAGTACCTCCAAAGCAAGCTGTCCTTAAATTTCACAAAGGCGACATAACAAAACAAAGGAACAACCGATTTACAACCCACAACCCCTCAAACCTCACAACCGCCATCATGGAGGAAGCCGAAACCTTCACCCTCCTCCCCCTCCACATGGACCCCCAATCCAAAGCCATAACCTCCACCTCCACCTCCCGCGCCCTCCAAGAAGAACTCGCAACCCTCAACTCCCTCCACCGCTCCCTCCTCTCCCTCGAATCCCCCGTCCCACCACCCCCAATTCCCGTCAACCCAAAGCGCTCCGCAAACATCACCAAACTGCGCGAATCCGGCAACGGCGAATTCAGAAAGGGAAAGCATGCTGAGGCCATCAAATTCTACACTTTGGGTCTGCAGATGGCACTTACGAGACCACCATGGGAGCCGAGTGGACTTGTGAGAGATGAGGTTGCGGGATTGTATGCGAATCGTGCGCAGGCCTATATGGCGATGAGTAGTTGGGTTGAGGGTGCGGTGGATGCTGAGGCTAGTGTGGAGGCGAAGAAGGTGGGGAATGCGAAGGCGTGGTGGAGGAAGGGGAAGTGTCTTTTGGAGATGGGGAGATTGGAGGAGGCTAGGGATTGGGTTGGTAGGGGATTGGAGATGGAGGGGAATGAGGCTGATTTGGTGGGTTTGTTGAAGGACATTGAACTGAAGGCTGCGAAGAAGGCTTAGGGTTGCGATTGTGGTTGGGCTGATGATGGGGTGGAACTATTTCTTGAGATATCCTCGGTGGGATATTCGATGTATTGGAAGTGCGAGCATGGGTCATGGAGTCTGGCGTTGATTTACAGATATCATACGAGGAATACAAAGACTTCAAAAGTGGCCACCCAGTGGGGCATGGAATCAGAGAGTTGTTTTATTGTGTTCAGTTTTTTGGACAATCATGCGCGCTGACAATTTCGATGATCATTTGTGTCAACTTACGGAGTGATAGGAGGAGGTACTGTACTGAGTTGCTTGGCCGAAGGAGCCATGTCAAGTGCTCTCCTCCAAGTGCGCATGCCAATCTGGTCTAATCTTCAATTGCTCGAGGTCCTTTAGCAATGGGCATTATTTCGCCTGCCTACCTAGCTTTCCCAATCTCCCAACCTCCAAGGCATTCCAACCTTCGGTTCTTAGAGCGATTTGAGATATCAACCTAGATCGTCTCAACAATACCAATTCTCTGAGAATATCTAGCTCAATACATCCAAGCGTTCTGAAAAGTCAAGATCATTTTACTGCCACTCTTGTTGTCTGACCATCGCGAGGCAGGCTCGCTTAATAAATTTGATTTCCTATAGGTTTCCAATCCTACCCATCATCCTCAGAGCTATCAGTAACATACTGGCTTGTCAGTGTCTCTTCTCTCCTACCCCGATCATTTGGGCTCAATATCTCCTCATCCTCAGAACTATCGATAACACCCAAGCCCCCCACCAGTGATCCCACCCGATTCAAAATCTCCTCCTCCCTAATAATCCTCTCTAGCCGATCTAGCCTCAACTCCTCAGTTGAATACCCAGTCTCCCCTGGTGTCCTCGAGTTCTCTACAAACCTACCCTGCATCAACCACGTCTGGAATATTCCCACGACCCGATAGATGTCAAGTCCCTCCCCGGCTAGATCTAACATCCGGCGTCGCTCTGGGAAGGGAATACTACGCATTCTTGTGATCCAATCCAAAGCACTCGTTCTTGGGTCACCGGGGCCTGTTGGGATCCCATCCCAAGGGATATGAGGAAATCTCGTACTTTCTCTTACGAATAACCTCCGTACTGAGCGATGGAACCTGTGGCTGGGGAACCAAGATCCCCAACCTACTTGGAGGGCGACGAAGAATTGGAGGTGCAGGAGAGGTACCATGCCCTCAATCTGCGGATAGGGCTCTTGAAAGGGGAAAACGTATTGGTTCCAATGCCCCATGAATTCCGTGGCTTCTCGTTGGTCGAGACCGTCGGTTATTGCTTGGTCGATTATTAACCACAAGATATCTGGTTGGAGAGAATCTGCCATCCGCTCGAAGACCAGGTGGTCGAGAATGCTTGGGGGATGGGAAGGTAGGGACGGGAGTAAGGAGGGCCCTCCAAGGGCTTGGAGTTCTTCCGTTTCTAGGCTGTTGATATCTGGATTGTTGGAGCGCCATGTGGTGTAGAGATAGTGTGAGAAATTTTGGGTGTGGTCGGGGGTGGATGCTGTTAAGGGGGTTGATCTTGTGGATCTTCGGGCTCTTCTTCTGTTATGGAGGGGAATTGAGGGGGGTCGAGGCGGATTGGAAAACGGACTACTATTTGATGTTAGTGGGTCTTGAGTTGTTGTTATCTCTCGGAGATTAGGACTTGTGAACGCACTTCTGCGGAGACGAGGTGGGCTTGCTGGTGTTACCTCTTGTGGTTCCGGTGAGTTGGGGGCTGGAGGTGAGGTTGGGGTTCGAATTGGAAGTGTTTCTTGGGGGTCTGTATACAAGGGGTAGAGTTGGTATCCGTGTTCTCTTCCAAATTCTTCTTCTCGACGGGTGGTGTATTGATTTATGTCTCTTGTCATTTGTTGCATGAGGCGTTGTCTTCTTTGGGGTGTGAAGCTGTAATCTTCTTCCTCTTCTTGTAGTCCTTGAACTTCTTCTTCCTCGACAAGATTCGAATCCGAAACTTCCCTCTCTTCGTCTTCGAATCCATTTTCGAACCCATCTTCCTCATCCTCGTCCTCTTCATCCCCCATATCAAGCATCAACGAGTTTCCAACAGGTCTTAAAAACAATACCCTCGGCCTCAAGCTTGTACCGTTGGGTTCCTCGCCCTGACGACCCATCTCCATAGCAAGTCTCATCGCCATCTGCCCTCTCGTCAAAGACCCTTCATTGCCGTTGTTTTCATCCTCATCTCGGATCCCGAGCGTCGCATCTCCCCTCCTCAACCTCGACATTCTCCTCAATGGAGGCATAGGGAAGCGATTTATATCATCGTCCTGAATTCCGATCGTCGCATCTCTCGTCCTCAGTCTCGATATCAGCCCAGGCGGAGGTCTAGGAACTCGACTCACGCGATCCAATCCCTGAGATCCAATATGATCCACTCTATTCTCTCTCTGCCCTCCCATCACGCTGTCGGATCCCGAGGATGGACTTCTGCGTCGTGATCTACGAGGGGACCGGGGTGGAATTGCTGGTGGGGGTCTATTCTCCGTTCTGATCAATGTGTTTTCAACAATGCGAAATGGGTCTTGAAGCCCTAAAGTTGGAGAATCCTCGTCTGAATTGGAAAGTTCTTCTTCAACGATTATTTGGGAGCCGATCTGTGTTATTATCGTTGAGAGATTTGGGAAGCGTGAGATGGTGGGGGGTCTGGGAGTGGGTGGAGGCTGGAAGGTCATAGGTATTGGGCGCCATTCTTCTTCTTCTGTGTTGTTGACGGCAAGGTAAGCTCCATTTGTTTGTCTGCTGGATTCAGCTCCTGGTCTTGTGGTTTCTGTGGTTTGTGTTGTCTGTGTGCTTTGACTGATGCTCCTTCTAGTGCTTTGATTTTCTGGGAATTCTTCGTCATTTGAAGGTGAGGGTAGAGGGACTCCGTTGGCTTGCTGTGTACGTTCTGGCATGTTTTGTAGACTTTACAAAGCTTAAGTTACACCCTCAGTTAAATTTTGATTTGATTTGGCATAGGAAGAAGTTTAGCTTTTAAACACCCTCTTGGAAGATAACATAGTCGTCTTGATACATTAACATTTCTTATCCATCTATTTATTCACAGGTATTGTTGTTGGTCTTTGGGTAGTTGAATGTCGTTCTTGTTTTCTTTGAAGGGGGTTGGTAATTTAACATTTTTTGACATTCACACACCATGAGAAGTACAAGTAGACAGACCATAAGTATATTGGAGAGCATGCTACACACTACAAAAGTCACTGTACGGATTCAAGTCTTGTACACTTGATGTAATAGCCCCTCAGAAACTTCAGCTTTCCCTCCTTCCACCTATGAGACTTTTCATGTGGGTCAATATTCCTTCATAACATTGAACCGCAAGTATGCCTTCTTGGAAGGAGTCTTCACAGTAATTCGCACCTGCCCAATATTTTTCTTCACGCCAGCCGCTGACCCGCTTCCTTCTTGGCTGGAAAGAGTTACTCAAGTTCCTCAAGTTCCTCAAGTTCCTCAAGTTCCTCAAGTTCCTCAAGTTCCTCAAGTTCCTCAGGTTCATCATCGTAATCTGCCTCTACCGATTCGAATCCAGAGCCGTTGCTTGAGACTTCGTCGTCGTCTTCCGAGATTGTTGACTTCTTGCCTGTGCGGCGGCTTGTATAATTGCTACTGGTGAATCTGCCGCTAGGACTGTCTGGTCGAACAGCGTTGATTTCCTCGAAGTCGGGGTATTGCACTGTATCCTCGAATTCATCGTCGGAAGGACTCCCCTCGAGGGTAAAGCTGGAGTCAACATCTTCCGGTGTAGCTTCTATGGTTTCTGTCGACTGGTCGAAATCATCTTCCTCGGAAGTATCGTCACCTGAAGTTTCGTCATCTTGGTCTTCCTCTTGACCCTCCAGAATTGCCACAGCCTGTGCGACAAACGCCAAGAGATTTTTGCTAACATCAACATCCGTTTGATGACTGGCCCAGCAATAGCATTTCGCCTCCCAAGCCACCAGGTCCCCGAATCCTCCAAAGT
This sequence comes from Hymenoscyphus infarciens, assembly GCA_001414345.1. NCBI lineage: Eukaryota > Fungi > Ascomycota > Leotiomycetes > Helotiales > Helotiaceae > Hymenoscyphus > Hymenoscyphus infarciens. The sequence continues at coordinate 143,280 of LLCB01000075.1, forward strand.
TTCGCATATCAAGCAATGGCTCATCCTTATCAGTCAAGCGTCGTGTCTTCCCACTAGCAAACATGCTAATATTTTGCAAGGCTCCGAATACAATCTTATCCTGCTCCTCATCGTCCCGATTATTGAAGAACAGATGGACAGCCTCGTTGAAATGTTTCCCCGCCACTCGAACCCGAAACTTGTGAAAGTCCTCCGCAATCATGTTCTTCTGGATCTCTCGCGCCCATTTCTTCGTTTCCAGGATATCGTACTCTTCGTTTTCGTCAAGGTTGTTGTCGATGCACTCCTGGTAAATCTTTCGCAAATCGTGAACTTCTTTGAGGGCGTCTTGCTTGTTTGACAATTCACGGTCCTTTCGTTTGACGTTGGTGAACAAATATCCCCCGGGTGTGCCTTCCTTTGCTGGAAATCCTCTCAGACTCAATAGTTTCAAGAGGTCGCTTTCTGTGTAGAATCGTTGGCCACCCCGAGGAGAATCGTTGTGTGTGTCGTCTGAGGAGTCTGAGGAGTCTGAGGATTCGTACTTCATTGGAAAGCTTGCCTTGTAGTTGTGAATGTCGGCAAGAACTTCTTTCTCGTAATTCACTTGGTCTTGCGTGATATTAGCGAGGTATTGCTCAGTAAGAGCCTCAAACCCTTCTACACCGAGCCAGCCTGGTGGTTTGGTATCAGCGTTCTTCTTTGGATGATGAGGGCGCCCATAGGAAACAGTTCTCCAGTTGCTCATTGTGGACAACTTCTTTTCAGCTGCTTGGTATGTGTATGCCTCTTTGTTGGTGAGAACGCGCTCCTTGCTCTCTATTCTGGTGCGGAGCTTTCTTGACGGAGTCGTTGGGGACGCTAAGGGCTCAACCCGCTTTCGTTTGTACATCACCCTTCAATGTGATGTTCTTTTGTGTATTTGTTGTATTGCGTCCCTTTGGTGACCGAATTCGACTTTGATTGTGGACTGTTTGGAGTTGGGAATGGTTGTGGATGGTTGTGGATGGTTGGTGAAACCGGTGCATTATTTATGTTTTGGAGTGGAGGAGCTATGAATCATAAATAGATGAAACCGACGCTAGCAGCACACGTGATGGCTCGTGGTGGCGGGCTTGCAAAAAGGGGGTGAATGGGCTGCTTGATCTACTAAAAACATGAGTGAATGAAGCTGCTACCTTGAGATACCTATATACTCTGAGGAACTGCTTGGTTCAGTTAGATTGCACAGGAGGCCGTAATATTCACTGGCCTATATACTAGCAACAGAAAAACCTGTCTTACTTAGAAGCTGCATCTAATATAGTGAAGATGAGGAACAGAGTCTCCTACAAACAACTTGCTTTGTTTGAATATCAAACATCACATCATACCAAATCTGAACCCCACAGTCTTTTCTCGTTTGATGCTGTTTGCTATTCTCATTTAAAATTCTTTGCGTTTCTATCCTCAACTGCATTCACGGAGGAGGTACTTTGCCATTTGAAAAACCCAAATTTCTCATTATTCCCGTAGATCGTAAACACTTCTAGACCAAGTATATATTAGATCGATCACTAATCCACTTGGACTCTGTTACAAATTTGTCTATCCAGCAGACTTCCTAAACTTTCCCAAAAATGTACGATCCTCGTGAGGGAGTTCCCACCTATTTTTCGCCTACCAAACTTGATCTTTTACTCCTTATTGATAGATACCACAGTGTATTACCTGATGACAGTACGGACCGAATTATTATCAGGACCTCTCAAACTGAAGAAAATACGATAAAAAGGTTCAACGCAGCACTCTACAGTGTTCTTCCAGGGGTTGATGAGCTAGTTTTTAGACTTCTTTCATTGAAAAGGAACCAAAAAGAGAGAGCGGAATGGCACATTTTGCAAGCACAGCTGAATCAAATCATGCTAGAAACGGAAGCGCGTGTGGGGGGAAAGTTTGCCCATGCTCAACCAATGCTTGAAGCGCCACCACTCCCTCAACTGGCATTACCAGGTCCAGCTCCTCACGAGCAGCAATATGTGGAGAGCGAACTTCAAACTCAGCATACAACGCAAACCATCAAACATCATTGCGATTTTTCTCAATCAACAACTGAGTATACAGCACCTAGTCCAGCCACCCAAGAGCAGCGGGCATTTGGTGATGCGGGGCCATCTAATTACATGCCACCATCGCTTCCCAGAAATCCTCTTCCAACTCAGCACCACGATCATCGCGTACAGCCACCACCTCTATATCCGCGACCTCCCATTCCGCCATCTCTATTTTCAACTCATCATGATGCTCCCCCGAGACAATCATCAGCTTTTCAACCTCCGCTACCTCCCTCGATTTATGCTCTGCCTCCACAACTTGCCTCCCATCCGAATCCACAATATCATCCCGAACAATTCCAATCTACCGTCTACCCAACACTACAACACCACCCTGAACAGCTCCAACTAGCATCCCACCCAGCCCGGCAATATTATCCAGAGCAACTCGCTTCCCACACTCCGCAACTTCAAACCGGACAGCCTTAGCTTTTGCAACTTGCCTATCAATCCACTCCACAATACCACCCCCAGCAACTTCAGCTCTCACAATCGCACTCAGAGAACACATATGTCCAACAACAACCAAACGTGGAGTTTGATCAGGCTCTGGAGCAAGACCAAAACGAAGAGCTAAGGAAATCTGCACTAGAACAAACAGATGAAGACAAGCAGAGAGCTTTGGCAAAAGCTCGCGAAAAGGCTGCACAAATGAGTAGAGATGCGAAAGATCCATTCTGCAGTGACCCATGAGCCCTGGGAGTTCAAGAGAGGATTCCACTTGATTACTATACAAAGTAGGAAATGAGAAGCTCGAGATTGTTGAGAAGGGAGTTGTAGTTAGATGTGTTGTTTAGGTACAACTTTCATCCCAAATTTAGTCACATGTGAAGAGCGCCATTAGTTTGAACGCCATCTTTGTCCCAGTCTACTATTGCGCAATTGTGGTGTTTACCCTTTGAGTTTTCCTTTGGAAACTGTCCAAAGTACGCATCTTGAACGCACAACGCACCAAACTCCAAAAACGACCAAGTACCAAATAGAAACTTGTCAAACGCAAAAAGAGGTCTAAATGCACTAGGGAATTTTCTCAGCTATTACTTAAATCGGCCTCGTCCTACCACACATCCCTACTACTTTTTCTTTTCATCCTTGTAATATTGCTCCTTCTCTTGCTTGTTTAGGTAAGAAGTGGGAGGGTGGGTTAGAGAAATATATTTGCTTCGCGAGGCTAGAGGGTCACATTAAGATGTGGCTATAAATTATTTAGTAGCTTATGTGGCCCCCACCAACCCCCTTCTTTTCTTCACTACGTGAATCAGAGATCGGAAATCGCAAAACCCAAGGTAGCACTTTTTATAGGCAGGAAATAGGATAATCTCACTAATACTTCACCCCCCCTCTCTTCTGCTATCTTAAGCCTCCGAGTTTGGTGGAAACTTCCTCCATTAGGTAGCAAGTGTTTCGCGAGTCCCTAATTCATCGCGTATCTGCTTTAAGACGTGTATTTGAAATACCAGTTAAATATAACAAAAGATAATCTCACCAGGCTTATTTAGAGCTTCAAAGGACATTGGAGTAATAGCAACGTGTTGATTCTAGGCTGCCTTGATCGTAACCTGGGAATCGGATCAGAAGGTGGGATACCTAACCGACCTGCATACCAAGAAAGCACCACAGACCAATCGATCTGTATCAAAGTTGTTGCCAGTACCGGCTTAATTGTCAGATAGTTACGACTCGAGTCACTCTGGTTGTACAGTGAATGTCGGTCAGTACGTTCTAGGAAGGAATCTCGTCCAAGGTGCTGGCTGGCCCGCTCTGGGGTAATAAATCCGCGCCAGCAACAAAAAAGCACTCTAGGAGCTCGATATATTCTATATCTACTGAAATTTTGCTATCGTTTGGTGTCGAGTTGCATGTATTGCTACATTTCGTGGGGTAGCCTATTACCTATTGCCAATGTCTTTCCACGCTGCTCGGAAATAACCTCGGAAATAACCTCGAGGAGTCGGGGTGGAGATAACCCATGTGGTCGGTCACGTGAGTAGGGAACTCCTGGCCTCTTCTATTTTCCGGCGATCCCCTCGGAAATAGTTCGCACGACAGATAACAACCACATACTAGTATACAAAATCGTCCGCTATTCTTTATTCATCAGCTTGGAGCAGAACTCAATTGCACTACGATATGGAGAATACAACAACGCCGCAGGACACAGCGATGACCAACACACCGAAGTCATCGCCGCTCCCGCTTGGAGGACTCGGAGTAAATCGTGAACGATTGAGGCAAAGGAAACAACGGCGGGTGACTTCATGTTTTCCATGCCGAGATAGAAAGGTGAAATGCGACAAAGGACACCCGTGTGATACATGCAAGGAGAGAAAGCATCCCGAATTATGTACATATGACCGTGTTCCGAGCAACGCGTCTATTATTCAGATGGTTTCCCATGCTTCTCCGCGTCTTCCTCCGAATGGCCATAGGAACACAACTCCATCCTTGAAATCGCCAGTAATATTCCCTAGAAGTATCGACAGCAGCAGAAATAATGTAAGAGACTCTCCGGCGTCTCCAACTGTTGCTCGACCACCTTTTCTTGGGGACAAGGCAATTCCATCCATTGCCCGGGCAGAATCCAATGGCTCTGGCGCCTCTACCGGAAGAACAGAGAATGCAGAGGGGGGATTGTTGCCAATTTTAGGCATTAGAGAGTCAAGTATACCAGCAGACCCGTTCTCAATCATCATGGTGGGGCCGAAGAAAATTCATGAAGGGCTGCCAGCTGATCGAGTCATCATCAAGTGAGTAAATTAGTGGGTTCTTCTTTCAAATGCTAACTGTCATGACTCTAGGCTTTTTGAGAATTATAAAACTCAGGTCCACAATTTTACCCCCATCCTCTCGGATATCAAGAAGTTTGAAAAGCAGGTATACACCTTCATTGACCAAAGAGGCATTTTGAGAAAACCCGGTCTATTGCCACTTGAGCTTCCCATTCCATGGCTGGGTCTTTTGTATGCTATACTGGCTTCGGGTAGCCATTTCAAGGATGTTTCGCACGTTGAGCGAACCTCTGAATCCGACAAATACCTACGATACAGCTTTCAATGTCTGAGATCTACTGATTTCTTGATGGAACCCACTATCGAGTGTTTGGAAACACTCCTAGTTCTGGGAAACGTCTTGCAAAATTCCTTGAAACCACAGGCAGCCTGGATCTTACTTGGCACGACATCTAGGATAGCCCAGAGTCTTGGAGTCCACCGCAAGCCCATAGTTGAGGGTCAGCTATCCCGGGATAACAAACTCTGGTTGGTGTTCTTTCATACCGTCCCCTCAAGACATTTATTCTAACTACAACAGGCTCTCGGTCATCTGGCAAGACACCCTCCTATCCCTAAGTTTTGACAGATTACCAACAAGTATGGAAGTTCCAGACTGCCTATTATCTGCTACGAGTGCATCGGGCCTGAGCTATGTGGATGCCATGTACTCTTTACTAGTATCCGCTCATCGTGGTTTCAGTATCAAATCAAATGGTACCCCGGCTTTCGAAGAAGTGCTTGATATTATTAAATCCATATCGGCAATTCAAGAGAAGGCGCAGCCCCATCTTCGCTCAAGTGAGGACTGTGAGACAATCCAACAACGTTGCGAGCATTATGCCCTACAGTTGCATACCTCTTTTGTTGCCGGATGGCTGTCAACAAGAGCTTTCCGCCGCCCTGAGACCGCACAAGATCAAGATCAATATCGATCGCGCTCCGAGCTTGCTCAGTCCGGCATCCGGTGTCTTATCCGCAGTCTTGAAGCATACTTGAAGTTATGTCCGATTTCTCTTCAAGCATCTCGTTCGTGGGCGCTCATACACAATGGCCTCAGCTCAGCACTCGTGCTAGGCCTCATAAACGAGTCCAGATCGAATCCGGAAGTTCGAAGTCTCCAAAATGCGCTCATTCAGACGTTAGGTAATGGTTTCGACGATCCGGGCTCAAAGGATGATCAAAACGGAGTTGTGTTCCTATCGCCGCAACATGGCCGCGCCCTAGGAGCTTTGGAAAATCTCTACAATGAGCATATTTCGAAGCCAGAACAACCACCAATTTCACAAGGTGACCCATCTTCAAATCAGCCAGCGGATATTCCTCCAGTATCGAGCGATGGACTTGGTGAGCAGTCTTTGGCAGGGGAAAATCTCCTCACACGCCCAATTGACCCGACAGCCTTCCTCGGGTTTTCGGATATGTGTCCAATGGAAATATTTGACTCAATAATCTGGGGTTAGTCATAGCACGAATTGAAATACTAACTTCCCTTACGTAGATTTCAATCTTGATCTAGATGGTTTCTCGCATACCCACTCCGGTGCATGATGTCAATCTTCGACATGTGAAATGAATCCGAGAGCAAGTAACTCCGAGGGCAACTATCTCCGAGGTCAAAACTTGTCTCGGAGATATGGTTTTTTCCCCAACTAATGTCAAAGAAATGAGCGAAAGAGGCGTGTAAGATAATGCATGTTTGTTGAACAGATCCGACGTATCCAATTGAAGAAAAAGTCCTTTGTATTTCAGAATCTCAGGTGCTCACAATGATTCTGTCGTCTCCCAGGTCTGGCTTTTTTCCTACTCGAAAATTTGAAACCTCTGAAAATATACGACAAAAAACCCTAGCTCGACCTAGCGTTTTCCAGCATTATCCAACGATGGACAAGCTTTCAATTTTCGTCGTCGTGATCTGGAATGTTCGGCTCGCTTTTTTTGGATATATTTTCGCAAAAATTTTCGGAGGTCATGAAACCACCCCTGGCATCATGATTCTCGACACTTCGGAGATACTTACGAAGGAGAGCGCCTCCTGGATAAATACCTACTTATCAGTCGAAACTGATTATTTCAAACCTATCTCATCATGAATTCATCCACCAAAATCTTCGAGCAAGCAGGTTATTTGTCTCAAATTGCCTCTAACTAACCTTCAAGAGCAAACTTCGTTGTACAGTATGCCCCGGCTCCTGGTTCCTTCAGCGATTCCTCCAGAAGATCCTAGGAAGACGACGATAAAAAAAATCTATTGTCTATCCTGAGAGCTTCTTTGGAATCCTGTCCGCTCTCTCTAGCTCGCTCCTAACCACTAACCCCTATCCCTCTCTTCTTAATACCCTCTACCGTCTCCCCCAAGTTCTCCTCTGGAACTGGCTAAGCGTCCTTCTCTTCGGCATTGCCAACCAGCGTCTCCCTAACTCCGTCCTCGAAGATTCGCTCAATAAACTCTGGCGACCCCTCCCATCTAATCGCCTCACGCCCCGTCGTCTCCTTCTAGCCGTTGTCCCCGTAACCTTTCTCGCCTCCTGCATTTTAGGTGGTATGCCTGAAATTGTAGGTATGATAGTTTTTGGATGTGCAATGATCTTGGAGGGGCCGACGAGAACTACAACATTCGCAAATTAATTAACGCTCTCGGGTTCATGTGCTAGAGCTCTAGGTCTTTGAAGGTTTCCATCGGAGCTGAGTATGAGTTAAGTGTACAAGCAATACCTTGGATCTCCATCATAGGCATGATGGTTTTCTCGACACTCTCGATGCAAGATATGCCTGATATCCCAGGAGACTTACTTCGGAGACGAAAAACGTTACCTTTGGTTCATGGGGGAAGGCTTTGCACGGTGGGCAATTGCAATACCGGTTGTAGTTTGGTCGTTTATATGTCTCTTGTTCTGGGAATTAGAGAGCGTCGCTTCTTTAGCATTGGTGGGACATGGTATTTGGCTAGCGTTTCGAGTACTTGCATTTAGGAATGTCGAGTCAGATAAATTCTCTTAGAAATTGTAGTGTGCGTGGACTGTTAGTCTTTACCTCCTGCCCGTATTCAAGGATTACAAAGTATTGAGTGGATTTGGCGGGGAAGTCTTAGAGCTGGTGTATAATACTTCTTGAGGAGCTTATCTTTTGAATAGTTATTTAGAGCCATAGAAGCCATGTTAATTCTTATTTCAGCTCATGGGACAATGGATAGTCAACGTTTCGTAACCCCACCCCGACCCACCTAAAAGCCAGGTAATTTGTTCCAATAAGAAATCTAAATGGAGAATTCTCTCGAGAGTACTCCGTTCATTACTCCATTAGTTCCCTGTTACCTATATAATTTAGAATAAAAGTATCATGTCAAAAACTTCATTACCGTCAAGGCACGAAGAAATACACAGGTACCAAGTGCTACTACACAGATAACCCAGGTTCATTTCATGATACAAAGCCTATCGTTAGATTGAGCTTTCTATATGAGTTCAACTTACCGTGAATGCCCAAGTACTCTTGGTATGCCATATTTTAATATTTTGGCTAAAAATTTTAAGAGTTTTCTCCCCTTTTCTATTCTCCCTTTTCGCTTAGATACATTGAGACCTCCAGTTTCGAAGCGTATCATTAAAACCGGTAGTAGGTTGGGGATATCTATAATCTTCTCCAATAAAGCAATATCGTCCTTCAACCTCCTCCAAACATATACCCTCCTTTCCCTCTTGATGTAAAAGCATAGATCCCATCCTCTTATTTGACTCATACCTCAACCAAAATCATCGCCCTAGCTATCCCTTTGTTCTCGCAGTCCACCTCCTCCCACGCGCAAAACGAAGGAACGTTTTCATCTGTTTCCTCAGAGAGACAAAAAGAGATGGGGTGGTTGTGGTTGCTGCTGCTTGTATTCAAGGGAAGCTAGAGATTGGCTTTCATAAAACAAACTGGTGCTCTGGGTGGTGTGATTTAGGCTGTGGGACCTCGGGGGGCATTGTAAGAGGGCCAGATATTTGAACTTCGTGTACTTCAGGTGGGTGGGCTAGAAGAAAAGGAGCCCTGATATCTCTGGTAACGGTAGCGGGAATGAGATGTAGGCTAATATTTCCATGAAACTTAAAAATACAACCCAAAACTAACACAACATCATTTGAAGGACTCTGGTTGGAAGTAATAGAGTTCAGATGTGAAGCTAAAACCGAATGTAGACCCAATAAGGCCTAACCCCCCTTTTGGTTTTTTATACACCGGTAGAATATCCCATTACCTCGTTAGACTCACTTTCCTTTTTTCTTCGTAGTCCTCCTTCCGCGAGTAAATACAAGGAACGTTGTTAACAGCTTCTTTAGGACGGCAAAGAATGATGGTGGTAATTGTTATTTGGTCTCTATAGACAGTCTTGGGTGAACTGGGTTTAGTATATTCAGTGTGGTCGATAGTATTTGGAATATTATACCACCACGATATATTGTTAGAAACCCTCTTTAATACGCACTCTTTATACCATTTAAATGCCACGATATCCAACAATATTATCCTTTATATTATTAGTATTTTAATCGATATTATGATAATATCGCGATACTACTAAGTACGCTAAGGGCTTTGAATTCTTATTTAATTTTAAGTAATTCTTTTTTATAAAAATAGAGTACTTTAAATATAAAGAAGTAATATTAGTCTTATAATACTCTAAGTGTTAGAAATTGTTATATATTAAGAAGAAAGACTTAAGTAGAAACTGCTCTATATACTAAGCTTAATTAGTATACTTTAAGTGGGGTTTTAGGTACACGAGTTATTAAATTATATACTATATAATATCGCGAGATTACTATAGTATTACGACGAAAACTACTACGTACTATAAGAATATTATGATAATATATAATTCGAAAATACTATAGTATTTTATCACGATAATACTATCGACTACACTGGGTATGTTACTTGGTGGGGCAGGTTCCGGGACACTGTATGCTGCTAATTTCAGGTCGTTGACTGGAGTTCCAGGAATCTCATTGTTCGCAGCCTCTTTAGGCACCTCTATAGACTGTAAAACCGGCGTGGAAGGCTCAAGTGGCAAACGACGATTAGTCTGGAATTTTGTTTGAAACCTTGTCAGATACATTGTTCCAGTTTTTTGGACATTCAAAATACTTGTTGAATTTCATTTCCCTCATATCCTGCAAATAGTTGCTGTTAAAGTCATCCAAGTTTGAAAAACGGGCATTTTCGATCCATCGGTATATTTCGGTATCTTCCTTATTTTGCCTTTTCTTCGCTTGGATGTCAAGAAACCAGTGGTACTTGATGTGAGAAAGACGGCTATCCCAGCGCCTATTTTCCCGCAGTAACCGCATTGCCACAAACTATATTTTAAATGGATGTTAAGCTTCAGCCCCCAAACATCAAGATTGTCTTCGAGCGAATGGATTTGATTGTCGGGAATCCCATGACTCTTTTACCAAATGGTTCGTGAGGGCAAATCTAGATCTAAATGCAGGAGGTGGGAAAGAATTGCACGAGCTCATAGAGTGCGAATCACGGTAGTGGCGGAAATCAGCTCGAGATTCATGGCAGGTTTTGAACAAGCACCTCCGTCCTTGCTCGCGTGGAAATGCAGAGCCTAGCAGGCAAAAACAACTCTGTTGGAAGTCGCAATGATGTTTGGTTTCGTGTTCTTCCCAATCTTTCGTGTGTTTGAATATCTCATCGCAGTAGGTACATTGAAAAGACATGCCAGAACATATTTCTTTGTGATTTCCATGATTTTTGGAATGAACAATAGCTTTGTTGTCAGCCAAAACACGTTCGTTCACAAGGTTACCAGTTTCGTCGTGTTTGTAACGTGGACGCCAAGGAGGGCTTCTGGGGGCTGTTTCATTTGAGGCGGTGTTCATTCTTTTCTGGCGTCTGTTCCTTTTCGTCCGGAGTCGGGAAGTACTAGAGGAGATGGAACATGCGACACTAGAGTAGGTTTGTTGCTTCGCTGTAGAGGGCAACAGAACATGACTCCGATTCCGATGCTTGATCAAGCCTTCGCAAGGTTTTGGGTGGGTTTCTCACGACAGCTGGATTGTAAGACTGCTCGTATGCTCGTCTTACACTCGCATTGGGAACAGCCTCTTCGGGTGATTTGAGAAATTCCTCAACCGAAGAATATGAAGATTTACTCCTTAGACTTCGAGTGATGTTTGCTTTGGAAATCGGCGAAGGTGACCTTCTGGTAGCTATGATATTTTCATCTTTGAGAATATTGGTCACTAGATCTGGGTTTGAAGCAGCTATCGACGAATCAGCACATGCAGAGATATAGTGGAAGCTTGGAAACAGTACCAGTTATATTTTCAATGGCTGAATTTTGACGGCACATCCTGTATTGGAGGAACGTTGGAGATCCCTGCACTCTCACCATGCCAACAACTTCTTTTCCCGGCGACTTAGCAAGTTCCTTATTTAATTTGCGTTTCCTGTTATTTATGAGACTTTGAACCTGGCTTTCTTTAAGGTCATGGGCTCTCGCATAATCAGCTTTGTCCTTCTTTTTCGGCTCTGGGTGACTTGTTATCCATAATTCAAAATCTTCTTTCTCTTCTTTGGCATAGTCTCTTCGACGGGATCCTTGAACCAGATTGCTATGCTCCAATACGAGTCCATTTCCGTGTTCAGCACGATCGTTGGGCAAGGGAAGCAAAGGTTCGAAAGTTATAGCTGTGCTATCTCCAACCAGCGGCCCGACTTGGGCAGTTGTGAAGAGTTGATCTGACGCAAATGGAGTAGGAAAGGATTCAAGCTGTAGATCAGTGTTAGTAAAGTGCATTACCTTTATAAATAACGTTCTTAGCTAACGAATTTCCAACTCACGTGTAAGAGGTCAAGTGACATATCTGGAAACATCATGGTATTTGGGTCTTCTACCTGCCATCCAGGCTCATTCATAGGAAGGGAAGTATCTTCCAGAAGACCGATAAGAGTTTCATCGAGGGGTTCAGGTCCATTCAATAAAGTATGTACATGTAATGCCTCAAAATGGACAGCTTGAAGCTTTTCGCAGAAACAAAACGATGCATCATTAGCAAATCCAGGGTTGTCAAGACTTTGGCAATGGTGACACAATTCATTGCACCCCAAGCAGAAAGCTTTGTCCATGACAGCGATCGATCCGGATTCATTGACTTTCATGTTCGAAGTTTGGCGGTCAATCTTAGGTCTGGTTTTCTTAACCCAGCCTTACATTGAAATCAGCATGAATGCCTAGATTCCTGAATCCGATCAAAGCTATTCAGGCCAGTATCAGTCAACATCACAAGTACGTAAGCAAGACCTCCTGCCATTGGACAGTAGAAATCCGTTGTTTATATATCAGGTTGCAATTCAGGCAACGGATTTTAAGATAAATATGATGAATTTCTGTCTTCAAGTGGGTACAAGTAAGAATGAATCGTTCAAGGCGTGGAATATGTGTAACCATGGAAGAGGATTATATACTATAGCATTCAACGCGAAAATTCAAAACAGCATTTTCCCTTTCGAATAGGAAATTGACTCTACTAGTGCTCTGGATTCCGTTGTATGCATGGAAATTACTAGTAACTTAACAAATATACAAGTACTGAAGCATCCAACTCCCCTCCCAAAACCAACAACTAACCCTACAACCGGTGTCTCTATCACCAGAAGCCATCATCGCCCCCCTCTTCGGACTCCTAGGCCTCTTCACATGCCTCACCAAACTCATCTACCCCCATTACTCCGCGAAAAATCCAGGTAACCACACAAACTCCAAGTTTGCATGATAACAACTACTAACTATCCATAGAAGATGACCTGGAACCGCTCTCCTCTCTCAGAGTACTAACCATCTCTTTCGATGCAAGTGGAAAGGACAGCGCAATACAAAAACCACCGCCTGTGCGACTAGCATCCTTCAGGTCATAAACAAATTAGAGTAGGATTTTTGGCCAAGAACGGTGGTCAAATGAAATAGCGAAAACGAAGCAAGATAGAATGCAAAAAACAGGCCCACCAGATGCGTAATTCTCTTTTCCGCTAGGAATAGAATGCGGAATGCAGTGTCAAATGGAGATTGTTTAAGATTGTACCCGCCTGTGAACAACACTTCGTTTGTATCTTGACTCTGATGCTTTCACCTCTCAATGACTACCCAAAAAGGCTTTGGTTATAAATAGGGCGGCACTTGTTTTAGTGCTATTTGAGGTGGTCCATTTTAGGGCTTTTTAGTACAGCATACCGCAAAGCTTATTGTGACATAATTATATCAACACCAAGCAGTTGAATGTGACGATAATAATACCCCACATAGCACCAAAGGTAAACTGACGAAAGAATCGCAACCAGTAAAACGATAAATCTTAAGTTCTTTGCTTTGGTATAATAATAAGAGGAACTTCCTTCACTCAATTCATTCAAAGCACAAGAACAACATTAATCATCAACGATACAATACGAACACCAAAAATGCTTCCCATAATGGTCCAGCTGTCTTCAGAAGAAAATGAGCTTTCGAGCTCCGCGTCTTCTGAGTCGTCTTCAGGAGAAAGCGAGTCCCCAAGCTTCTCGTCTTCAGATGACAATCCAAAGGAAGAAGCAATTCTACTTCGTAACCGTCATTTGGACTTTCTCAAGAAAGTAACAGATCAACACGAGGCAACCACGACTCTAATATTCGCAGCACCACTTCTCGAACACTTCAAGCAGGCTTCGACTGAAGATGCCGCAACCGCATTTTCCCAGTATGGACTATTGGCAGGCCGAGCAGAGGCACTAGAAGATGACAATGGAAATACCTGATGATGGTGGCTTGCCATGTGAGGCTGCATTCCTATCATCCAACGCCAACATCAAGGTGAGAGTGCTGTGTGCGCCAACGAACATTAGGACCATCAGAGAAAGTGGCACTATCCAAATGCAATTGTCCCACGCTAAGATTACTTCAGAAAATGTATAGTTCTTTGCCAAACGTGGTGGTCGAGCCTTTGGAAATTAGACAAAGCGATTTGAACACGAAACGCATGCTCGACCTCATGGCTGTGAAGCAAGATGACGGGCCAGTGCCGCACACAGTCTACCGAACTCTCCGGGAGATGCGTAAGGAGCAGCAGAGGGTCGGCGAGTCGTTCGATTATTTCGATTTCAAATACAGAGTGTACGAAGAAAATTTGAACCCATCGCAACTTCAGCCATTACTACAGCGTCTCGATACACTTGAGAGCTTTATGCCTGATCCCAACAAAGCAATCTACCAGGACAGAAAGAAGGACAAGAAGAACAAGCGTGTAGTTGTGAGAAAAGGGAACGATTGGACATCGAAGGTAGGCGCTATCTCCACCTTTTCAGGAACGGGACTGACCAAATCATAGCCGGGCTGCCTCACAATAGTCGACCTGTCGTGCCCTTGTATAACACCGGAGAGCGCCTGCAGTTTTTTCAGCATATGCATGAGCTTATTCCTGGACCAACCTGCGAATGTTGGCAGAGTAATCGCTTTGGACGAGGCTCATAAGGTATGTTTGCTCTCGCCCACCCCGCGTGGCTGGCACGCTCTAACATCCAGCCAGTATATGAATAAATCCGTCGAGGCATCATCGCTCACAGAAGGCCTTCTGTCAATCATCCGCCTGCAACGTCATCTCGGCGCGCGGGTTATCATTTCGACCCAAGAGCCCACCATCTCTCCGAGATTTGTTGGATTTATCCTCCGTGACCATTGTGCATCGGTTCACGTCTCCAGAATGGCTTTGCGCTTTCGAACAACATCTCGCCGGGCCGGCGGCAGCGTATGCAATCGACGACGAAGAGACAGGCAGAAAGCCGAAGGGCCTTTCCAAGCAGATTTTCGCCGATATCGTGCGGTTGAGGGTACTCGAGTAGGGGAGGCATTGCTGTTTTCGCCCGGTGCTGCGATGAGTTTCGAGGCCGACCAAGAGGGGGTCCAACGGTTGAAGCGACTTGGAGCCAGATACTTGAAGATGAGGGTTCGGGAGATAGTTTTGTTTAGTTCCGAAGTGGCTCCGCATCCGATTTCCGGTCCGGTCATCGGATCTCCTGGTAGTTGAATAATTTTGACCTGTATCTAAACTTGATTCAAGTAAAATGCTTTCCAAGAAAACACAAGTTTCGAAATCAAACGCTTCATACTATGTATATGCGTGAGGAGATTCGAAGATATTCCAGATCCCAAAACATCCCACCTGACCCAGAGCCGAGGTCCAACCGCAAATAAATCCGACACCTCGTCGAGCCCTTTAACTTGCGAGTAAACAACCTCACGTCAAAGAAGATCGACATATGTCAGGTATACAGCAGTCATGAATGTAAGGCTTCGACCTTTATACTCAAGGTGGCCTCTCAAGGCTACACTTGTGCCCCACACTATCCAGCGTGGTAAATGGTACTCCTTGAAAGCAGTATCGACACCCAACCGCCTCAAGTCAGGTCTGCCAATAGAAGCAGGCTCACGCAAATTCTCAAGGTCGGCGATTTCTTCCCAGATGACTTCGAGAGAGATACCCAAATCGCCTGTACATCCTGACCTACACCATTCATACGAGGTAGACGCCGAAATTCAAGGCATCTCACAACCATCCGATTCACTTCAAACATCTTGGCGGCATGAAGATGCAGTCAGACGTATAGATGGCCAACCGTTCTGGGAGCAACGTGGCGTTCCTATACAGCTCGCTGGAACAGGAGATGATGATATTGCCTCTAAGACAAATTTCATGTAGGTGCTCATGGGAAGTCTGGCTGGCTACCCACGTGCTAATCCTTCATGTACAGGCCAAATATTTGGTTGAGGTGAGCATGTTGTCCATGTTCCAATGAGAACACCGCTAAACTACTCGCTCAGAGAAAACTGTCTTTGTAAAGAATGTATCAATGGTGATACGATGCAACGAGCGGTGGATACCTTTTCCGTAAGTCCAGCATTGTACCATGTCTATCAAGCACATCACTAAAGGGCAACTAGATCCCGGAAGACATCAGGCCTAGTAAGGTTGTAACAGCAAAGTTAGGCCTTCGAATTACGTGTAATCAGCCTCCCATCTCTATTACCTTTCGCCACTAACTTCATCAGGGGATGACGGACATCAAAGTCTCTATCCTTGGTCTTGGATTATGGGTCATAGACAGAATAGACTTAAACAGGAAGATCCTGACACGTAAGTCACTAGCTCCTAACAGCCATTTCTTCGGTTTCTATACTTACTTGGAACAGACGTGAGTACTGGGGTGCTGAAATCAGTGAAAACCCACCATCCGTACATTACGATGAAATCATGGCGAGCGATGCTGGCGTAGGCGCCTGGACAGAAAAAATAGTACGCAATCTTTCTCACCAAACAAATACCAACTAACAGCATCACAGCGGAAATATGGGTTTTGCTACGTAGACGGATGCCCAATCTCCCCCGAGAAAACCGAGGAGCTACTCAGAAGAATCTCTTTCATTCGGGAAACTCATTACGGTATACCTCCATCCAATTTTCTTTCATTGTCATTTTCACCCTTACTGAATCTCTGGACTAGGCGGATTCTACGATTTTACCTCGGACCTAACCATGAAAGATACCGCCTATACCAGCCTCGCTCTTCCCGCCCACACAGATACCACCTACTTCACCGAGCCAGCCGGGCTCCAAATGTTCCACCTCCTCTCGCACACTGACGGCACAGGCGGGACCTCCCTCCTTGTAGATGGATTTAAAGCAGCCAGAACTCTTTTCAAGGAAGACAAAGACTCCTTCAAAACACTAGCCGGGTTCTATATAACCGCCCACGCCAGCGGAAACCAAGGGATAACCATCACCCCAGCCCAGAAATTCTCGGTCATTGAGCATCCTGGAAAAGATATACGGAGGCCGGAAGCAGTTAATCGAATAAGATGGAACAACGATGATCGAACCGCGATACCTCTGAATCACAGGACCGAGAACTGGTATATAGCTGCGCGGAAGTTTAACAATATCTTGAAGAGGAAGGATATGGAATACTGGGCACAGCTGGAGCCTGGAAGACCATTGAGTATGTACTCCCCGAAACACAACAAGCCCTATTTCATCCTCATCGCTCCTCATAATTCCCTCTCGAACTAAATTTCTAACACCAATTCCAGTCTTTGACAACTGGCGCGTTCTCCATGGCCGCTCGTCATTTACCGGAAAAAGAAGAATATGCGGAGGTTACAGTACGCCCCCCTTCCTCCCTCAAAAATCTGTCTGGTTTCTTTTACTATCATATTCTCTTGCCCTCTCCCCAATACCATACCCCCATGCCCTCTCCATCTCCCTCACCATACCCTCTCCATTTCATTCTTTCATATTTCCCACCTCCCCACACCATCCCGGTCATAATCCCAATTCAATCCCCAACCCCCAAAATGTCAAAATCACCCACTAACCTCCCACCAGTAAACCACGATGACTACCTCTCCCGCTGGCGAAACACAAATTTCACACGTAGAGAAGCCCTCCGTCAAATCCTCTAAATTATTTCGACTTTTGTATTTAGAAATCGGGGTTTGCAGTAGAAGGTGGACATGGAAGAAAGCATTAACATTGGAAATCCTGTATGACAATCGTTTGTAGATCTGTGGTTTCGAGTATATAAATGTGACGAGGCAGAGAGGGCGTGGTTGAATGGGGGGTTGTATATATTTGCATCGAGAGATTTGCGTACAATGGATTCTCGCTCACCTGCGCATGAACATACCCAAACTCCAGGGCGATTAACCTACAACCCCTTCAAACATCAGATCAAGTAAACCTAAAACTGTCGTTTCGCGAGTAAGCTACTGATTTTTGGGTTGTGAGTGAGCTAGCATTTAGCAAGTTAACTACTGGTTTACGAGTAAGCTGCAAATTCCAGGTTTTGTAAGTAAGCTGCAAATTTTCAAGTTGTAGATAAGCTAGCAATCAACAAGGTAAGCCACAAACAAATTCTACCTTCTCACCTCACTTTCTCCAGTCAGCCCCCTCCAAAAAAGAATTTATGGAAATACACTCTAACAAATATTTGAAGCCTACAAAGAAAATTTTAATCACCAACAGCGACTGAGTCTTTCAACACTGAGTGTGGGTAGGTGACCTACAAATAGCACTGGAGAAATCCTAGGCGTCGCTATCCACAGGTAACCTGGAGATAGTGAGGCTTTATTTGACACTTCTATTGACAGTTGTTTTGGCCCCCGATTGAGTAAACGATAAATACATAGCTTGCTCGGTATAATTCTAGCCCCACGTCGAGACAAAGTAAGCTACAATCTATCGCTCTCCCGAGCTTTTCGAAAATTCCCGGAGAAAAAATACACACCTCTTTTCTCCTGATATTTGTGGTCGCAACTTTTTGGCCTCCACTTTGAAGTAAAGAGTAAGCCGTGGCTCACTCCCGACTGTTTTGGCGCTGATAATTTCAAAACAATGACCGAGAAAATGCAGAACATTGGATAGTTTACTATTTTTATTTACAATCTAAGCACCTCACTTTCTCTTTGTGGCTTGACTGTGGAAGCAACGTCATCGCTAAAGGTGAGCAATAGTTGCCATGACGCTTTTTGATGTGTCGATGTGCGCCTCAAGAAATATGGGCAAAGATTGGCAGCACTAGAAAGCCGATGCGCTATTTACTCCTTGAACTGGTATCCGTGAGACTCTCACTCTCCCCGAGGGCAGCAAAGCCCTCTGTAACGAGATAGTCCTCCCATAGCATATTTTCCCTTTGAAGATTCAGGATTTTTGATTACTCGGGTTCTTGAATTCCTGTCTTCTTGCCGGAACCAAAATGTTGAGCATGATTTGATCCAAAGTAGTCCAGCAGAGTAACTCGCGTATTTCAGAACTTTGGTACCATCTTTTTATTCGCACTTATCCTTGGCTCGACGTGGATCTGCAGTACGTAGTATTCGTATGAGGCTTCTTCAATCACTCATCGTCACTATCATCATCCTCATCCCTTGGCTTTATCAGCTTGCTCATGTATGGTCCTAAATCGAGTTTCGTAAGTACAGTTCCCCAAGAGAAATAAGATGAACATACCATCAAGCCAATAACCTAGTTTTCTATAGTAATCTCGGGTACCAACTCCGGAGATAACGCTGATCTTCTGGCTGCCATGTTCATCCCTAGCAATACGTTCCGCCTCTTCCATCAACAAAGTGCCATAGCCCTGATGTTGGAACTTTCTAGGATCACGAGCATGAACCGGAACTGCAGAACCGTAAACATGTAACTCTCGTACAAGACTGGTTGGCTGGCCAGTAAGTTCTGGGCGGAAGGTATGAGTTTTCGAGCATTTGCGAAGACGAAGAAGTCCGATAAGAATATCCTGTTTAGGGTCCTCATAAGCCAAGAATGTCTCCCAGCCGTTATTTGCAGTGTAGTCTCGACGAACAAGTTCAACCTGGGATGGCCGGATTTTGTTTTTGACTTCGTTAATGCCGACTTCTCGTGTTCGCACATCCCGACAAGTGGTTCCAAAGTCCTTCATTCTGCTCAAAGCCAATTCTCGTAGATTACCATTTTCGACTCCCGAGGTGACAAGCGGCATTGGAATATCTCGCTGGACTCGGTAAATTCGAGTCCAAGGAGGGACAAGAGCCAGGATCCGGGCAACTATGTCGATCAGAGCGTTGGGTGTGTAATTCTTGTATCGTCCGGTTCGCCATAATTCGTACAATCCAGTTCCTCTGATGACGAGCGTTGGGTAGATTTTAAGTCCATCCGTTCGAAATGCGGGGTTCTCAAAGTATTCCCTGAACTGATCCAAATCTCTCTCCATACCAATATTTGGCAAATCCGGCATCATATGACTAACAACCTTGAAACCAGCATCCTTTGCAAGACAGAAAGTTTCAGCTACAGATGCAACAGTGTGACCTCTGTTTGTATCTCTTGCAACATCCTCATAAAGGGATTGCACACCAATTTCCAGTCGGGTACATCCATATCGTAGCATTGCAGACAGATGCGGAGCTAAGCAGTAGTCCGGTCTTGTTTCGATTGTGATTCCCACACATTTGATATTACTCATCTCTCCAGCCTGAACTGCCTCATCGACGTTGTTTCCCTGATATCCGCTCAGCGCATTGTGCAATTGAGAAATGAAACCATCTCGGTAGCTTTCAGATAATGACATGAAAGTTCCTCCCATGATAATATATTCGACCTTGTCCACACTATGACCTAATGACTTTATCTGATCCACACGCCCTCTCGCTTGTTCGAATGGGTCGTATCGTGCTCGAATCGCTCGCATCGACGTTGGTTCGTAGCCAGTGTATGACTGTGTAGAATATTCGAAATCGGAATCGGGACCCCCAGGGCAGTAAACGCAGATGTTACCCGTATATGCGATATGTGGGCATCTGTGCGGCTTGCACATAACAGCTACAACAGCTATACCAGAAGCACTTCCTAGTTTTTGTTAGTACTGGACTTTGAGTAGAAATTGGGGCGTACTAACTGATTGGCTTTGCAATTAATTTTGGGAGAATATATTTCTTGTAATGTTCGGGTATGGCAGCAATAATTGCTGTTAGTGGTGGGATATTGCTCAGCCGGTGCTTTTTGGACATTTTAGATCGCAGAGCATTGAGATTTACGTCCTTCTTTGGCTTCGAGGGATCTTGCTGGGCTTCGTGGTCCTGGACCAGGAAACTGGCAATATCGGAACATGCTCGAATAAATCGTTCATTTTCCGGGGGTAGGTTGGGATCTTTGGGCTTCCTCTGCCTCTCCGACACTGTCATAACCTCGGTTGCCATGATGGATGGATTTTCGCCCCTTCGCCCAGTTATCTTTTATTTGGCCGTGGTTGTGGAATGGAAGATTTGGTGGTTGGAGGGGTAGTTTGTGAGTCGCAAATAAATCTTCAAGCTCCCTCCAAAACCAAGCCGAGTCCATCGGCGAGTCGGAGCAAGTCGGGGCAAACGGTCCGACGTTTTCTCCGTCAATCTCAGCGACTTGAAGCTTTGGGTTTGTTCCAAACCGACAACAACCCTCCTTTTTCAATTCCACACTACTCTCCTCTTCCTTTTTTCCCTGATACCAATTGTCTCCGGCAAGATGCAGGCCTTCTCAAGATGCGCAAGACCTTTGGTGCAAGCTGCCGCGCGAAAGCAATCCTACTCGACCGGAACCAGTGCATACGCTGCAACCGCAGAAAACCTTCGAATCACTAAGGACACCAAGGTTATTTATCAAGGCTTCACCGGAAAGCAGGGAAGGTATGTCGCTATACCGGGAACAGATTGACTTTTGGGCTCTATGCTAACAACAATGCGACAGCTTCCACGCCCAACAAGCTATCGAATACGGTACGTGTCCTACGAGAGACTGCGATGCGATGGATAGGCTCTGATAGCGAATATAGGTACCCAAGTTGTTGGAGGAACAAATCCAAGGAAGGCCGGACAAACACATCTCGGTTTACCTGTCTTTGCAAATGTTGCAGATGCAGTGAGAGAAGCAGGAGCTACAGCTTCCGCTATCTTTGTGCCGTATAGACCCCATGAGCGAAATACATATGGAGCTGGACTTTTGGGCTAATATTTCTGTAGCCCACCTCTAGCTGCTGCTGGTATTGAGGAAGCTATCGCTGCTGAAATTCCTTTGGTAGTATGGTATGTACGATCTATCTATCTGAGATGAGCATGGTTAACAAATTATTGTGTAGTATTACCGAGGGTATCCCACAACACGGTTAGTTTAAACACTCAAGAGCAACGAGCATTTCCCCTAATTCCTAGCAGACATGGTCCGTATCACAGATATCCTTAAGACCCAAGGAAAGACGCGTTTGGTCGGCCCCAACTGCCCAGGCTTAATTGCCCCAGGGCAATGCAAGATTGGTATTATGCCTGGGTTCATCCACAAGAGAGGCCGTATTGGTATCGTTTCTCGATCAGGAACTTTGACCTACGAGGCCGTCAACCAGACCACTCAAGCTGGTCTGGGTCAATCTCTCGTTGTCGGAATTGGTGGTGATCCATTCTCTGGAACCAACTTCATCGACTGCTTGAAAGTTTTCCTTGAGGACGGTGAGACAGATGGTATCATCATGATTGGTGAGATTGGAGGATCTGCTGAAGAGGATGCCGCCGAGTTCTTGAAGGAGTACAACACTGCCAAGAAGCCAGTCGTCAGTTTCATTGCTGGTATCTCTGCACCACCTGGACGAAGAATGGGACACGCCGGTAAGTGCTCTAAGATATAACCCAAAGAAACAACTCTAACAATAAATAGGTGCTATCGTTAGTGGCGGAAAGGGAGGAGCTGACTCCAAGATCTCAGCACTCGAGGCTGCTGGTGTTATTGTTGAGCGAAGTCCCGCTATGCTTGGAAAGACATTACACTCCGAGTTTGTAAGACTTGATATGGTGTAAGAGAATTTTGCGACTTTAGAGATGAGATGAGAATGACGCACATGGAGTGTTAATTGCATTTGGGTGATTGGGTTCTTTCTTGGTCAATACCTTTTCGTGTACAGCTAGCAAATTCCCCTAACGAGTGAAGAACGCCCTACGCCGGCAGTTCTCGTATTTATACCATGTACTGTACATTTTGTTAGCTGTGAAATTATAGAAAGATGCGATATAGAGTAAATTAGTTCGATTGAGTATAATGGATTTGGTGAAGAAAGTTGTTGCTGATCAACAATGATCCTTTACGGAGAAATAAGACAACAAGCTGCGGCGGCAGCCAAAGCTCAAACCAGAGCTTCAAAGCACCCCACTCCGATTTCTAACCACCATCAACACGTCCAAGACACAACAACTCACCACCGCTCTCACCACCAAGAACAAGATGCTTTCCGGCATCCTGATCTTCAATCAAAAGGGCGAGAACTTAATATTCCGAGCATTCCGCAACGACTGTCGCCCACGCCTCGCAGATGTCTTTCGCATCCAGGTCATTTCGAACGCCCAAGTGCGCTCCCCCATCCTGACCCTCGGGAGTACGACCTTCAGCCATGTGAAGCATGAGAATATTTACCTGGTCGCGATCACGAAAAGTAACGCCAATGCCGCTCTCGTCTTCGAATTCCTATACAGGTTGATTGCGCTAGGGAAGGGGTATTTTGGGAAGTTCGATGAAGAGGCTGTCAAGAATAATTTCGTGCTGGTTTATGAGCTTCTAGATGGTTAGTTATTGGTTATGCAAATCCTGCGCTTCTGCGAGAGGAAGACGGCTGCTGATTATTTCTACAGAAATTCTGGATTTTGGATATCCTCAAAACACCGAGACGGATACCCTCAAGATGTACATTACCACCGAGGGTGTGAAATCGGAACGAACAATGGAGGACTCGGCGAAGATTACTATGCAGGCAACCGGCGCTCTCTCATGGAGAAAAGCAGATGTGAAATACCGAAAGAACGAAGCTTTTGTGGATGTTATCGAAGATGTCAACCTCCTCATGTCAGCCACGGGCACAGTCCTCCGCGCTGATGTCAACGGACAAATCGTAATGCGCGCATACCTTTCCGGAACACCAGAATGCAAATTTGGATTGAACGATCGTCTTCTTCTGGATGGGGATAGTCTCTCTTCCCTCCCTTCCGGAAACAGAATGGGAACGAAAGCTACCAAAGCAGCAGCAGGAAGTGTAACATTGGAGGATTGTCAATTCCACCAGTGTGTCAAGCTTGGGAAATTCGATACGGATCGTATTATTTCCTTCATCCCTCCAGATGGCGAATTTGAACTCATGCGATACCGTGCGACGGAAAACGTCAACCTACCATTCAAAGTACACGCTATCGTGAACGAAGTAGGAAAAACAAAAGTCGACTACAGCATCGCCATCCGAGCCAATTACGGAAGCAAGCTATTCGCCACAAATGTCGTCGTTCGTGTTCCTACCCCCTTGAACACAGCACGAATTACCGAGCGGTGTACACAAGGAAAAGCCAAATACGAGCCCTCAGAAAACAACATCGTCTGGAAAATTCCCCGTTTCACGGGCCAAAATGAATTCGTCCTCAGCGCAGAAGCAACATTAACGAGCATGACGAATCAAAAAGCCTGGAGTCGACCGCCATTGAGTCTGAATTTCAGCTTGTTGATGTTTACGAGTTCGGGATTGTTGGTTCGTTATCTGAAGGTCTTTGAGAAGAGTAATTATTCGAGTGTGAAATGGGTGAGATATATGACCAGAGCTGGAAGTTACGAGATACGGTATGTTTATTTTCGCCTCTCCTTGCAAAGCTTTATTCCCTTCTTCCCCCCTTGTCCCTACTTCGGCTATGTTTCCCCACCCTCGCCAAAACTTCCACACTCAACAATCCGAATTAGGAAGGTCACTAACCACAAGAACGACGTAGATTTTAAATTTTGCCCCCCCCCCCTTCGAGTTTAATTTCACACTACCGAGCTTAGCCTCTCGAGCCGAAGCGGAAGGAAGAACAGACTCAATGCAAGGCGAGGGTTGTTTACAAGATAGGGCTGAGGTCGGGTTTAGGTAGGGAAAGGCGTTCCGGATAAGGCATATTCTTCATGTTGATGATTTTCTTATTTTGACATCAAATGAATGAGTACACCAAGACAGACCCTTTGAATGGAAATGTTCTTGGAATTTTGAAAGCACAGCAATGGCGTAGGTAGCATGGGTGGATGGGCGTTTCTCTTTTTTACGAGAGATGAGATGGTTCTGGGGGAATGTATATAGGTAGATAAATGAGGATTATCTCTTTTATGAACCCCTTCATTTTCGTTCTTTTGCCACTCGCTTGTTTTTATTGTTGTTCCTGGAGGTGTAATAACTAACCTCCTCCTGGTGGACAATAAACGCCGCGGTAAATGTCTCGTTAATTCAAACCTACAGCATAATCCAAAGTAGAGATCAAGACAAATGAAGTTGATTACCTAGGCTAACAGTTTGAATTGTTCCGAGTTTTTAGAATAATTTACTTACATTACCCTAGAAATTTGGACCAAAGAGCTAGGTAGGTAGGCGGACGGATACAAAGCTGCATCGGGAGCAAGGCCGTGATAATCAATTTTCTCTCTCTCTTTTTCTTTAAGTTGTCGTGGACGTATAGCAAAAGGAAAGTGCCCCGAGACTAAAATTACGACCGCTTTCACGGAAGCTTGTTTGCAAGCCTCGTACAAGATCGTAGGGTTACATTCTATCTCGTAAAAGCACATTGATAGAAGTTGACTCGTGACTGTCGGGCTGAGGTTTGTACGACGCTGCTACGTGTGTGGGTGTCTTTACCAATTTTGGGACCGGTATGGAAAATTTGTCAACGTTTTGCTGCATGATGATTTTGCTGACGAATTCGTGTTTTGTGGTGTCGGACTTGATACTGGTGGTTCGGTGAATGAGGCTGGAGTTTTACGAGGGAGGGGATTTTGAACTTGTGACATGGCTTTTTGGGGGGGTTTCTGAATACGTGATGGATGATGGGGAGTTGTAGGGGGATATTTTTGGTTTTACATGGGATTGACTTGGTGAAAATCTTCCAACTTAAGTTTGCTGTCCTCAGTCACCTGCTGGGTTGGGGATTTGAACGGGGTAAATGAGAGGCTGTGGGACGTGGGATACTTGCTGTGTGCATGTGAGAGATCATAAAGTCCATGGATCTATGAGTTGGATCTCGAGAGGCCGGGCTTTTATGTCAATGTAAAAGGCAGATTTCTTGAGCGCCGGTAGCGATGGTTCTTATTAATTGCATATACGTATTAATTTACGTAGAGCAAGTTTCCGCGGGGGTAGTTTCCCTGTGGGGAAGCGGACAAGTGGTTTCAAGACAGTTCTGAGACCAATTTGAGATTCATATTCAAAGTGGATATGGGAATATAAAAAAATCTTTGTCCTATATTCTATATTCTACAGACGCTTTCTTCTATCTAGGGGTAGCTCTAAGTTCTATATCTATGTTCTATATCTATAATCTATAATCTATATCTATGTTGTATAATCTATAATCTATAATCTATACAAAAAGAAGAAACGAGAAAGAAAACGTTACATCATAAACCACAATACAGTAAAGCAGAGATTACAAGGATACACAAGAAGTAGAAAAGATAGAAATACAAGATCTAACAACAAACGATGTCCAGCCCACCAAAAAGAAAAAATACAAGAAGAGAACCTTTAAAAAAACCAAGAACCTACTAGCCATATACAAAGAAACGAACACACTTATCGAACACCCTCTCTCTCATCCACCTCCTCCTCTCTCTCATCCACCTCCTCCTCTCTCTCTAACGCCCTCTTTATCTACGCACCCCTAACACCCCTTCCAAAAGGAGGAATCTCCACAAATATCGCAGCGTGCGAATACTGCCACATCAACTCTCTCTTCTCATCTCCTCCTTTTTCACTCCCTTCTTTTTCTTTTGGGTGTTCTTTTCCTTTCTTGGTGGGGGTGGGTTTGGGTGTTGTTTGAGAGGTGGTTTTGAGATTTACCATGGCGATTTCCCAGCCTTTGGGGGTGGATTCGTTGAGCCAGGTTATGGAGGGGATGGGGTGGAGGGGGTAGTGTTTGTTTATGTACTATTGGAGGTCAGTCAAGAGTTTTGATTTGGGATGGGATGGGATGGCTGTTGGTTCGAGGGGTACAGGATGAAAATGAGGAGCCACAATGGGAGAAGGGGCAAAGCAAACTCGCGATGGAATAAACTCACACCACTAGGTTCCCTCCCAACTCTAAACACCTCCCCACCCTCCTCCCCGTCCCCAACCATCTTCAACCTCCACCATCCCTTCCCAACCCTCGCCGTATCCTCGCTATCATCTCCCTCCTCCTCACTCTCTTCTTCCTCCACACCCTCATCCTCCATCTCCTCATCGCTTTCTTCCCTCCTCGCTCGAACCCTCTCTTCCATCTCTTCATCCTCGTAAATCTTATGGAATAACTTCTCTTCCCGGATCTGTGCCCATTCATCCCACGCTTCGTCCCCTAGAACAGGTCCCACCATGGCTTTTAGCCCGAGAGCGCGGAAAACGGAGAAGAGGATAGCGTCGGTGCCGAGGAGGGAGTAGGGCATGTGGTGTTGGGTTTGGCGACGGGTGTGGTTGTATGCGTGGGTGCAGTGCTGACCTATTGTTCCGCCTGTTTCAAAACTTCATCAGTATTTCTCTTTTCCAAATTGGTAAAGTGGAAGTAGGAGCATACCATCAGGCATAAAATCACTATCACCCAATAACCCCCTGACGATTTTAAATAATGGATATAATCTCGGATCTGCAATTGGATAGCGTTGTAGTATCCCTCCTATCGCTTCGGTTGCGTAGAGATTATATGTTAATGTGATTAAGTGACCGCAGGTTATGGGTAAGATGGAATGTGAGGTTGTTCGGGGAAAGGCGGACCATGTTATTGTTGGGTTTAGGGAGGCGGTTGGGAGGAGGGTGGTGTGTGGTCGGGTTTGGGGAGGTGAGAGTGAAGGGTTGAATTGTGGAGTTGGATGGTGTATTAATTGTCCTCCACCTAAATCTTTATCAACGAAGGAGCGTTTTTGTTTTATTTGGTTTCAAATACCTTGATGAGCAGATGGTAGACATATTACTAACGTCCCAAAATGTGTTCCACGCCGAGGTGCTGTGTCAAAAGCCTTTTGGGAGTTGCTTGAAGAACTGAAGTAAACCTGGCAGTGTGGTCAGTTCACATCCTGTGATCACTTTTCAGCAATAGGGACTTACACTTAACTCGCACAACTCCGCTCTTACACCCCAGTGCTCTTCCCTCTCCCTCCAACTTTCTGTTCCAACCCCATCCCAAAGGCTTCTCCCCTTTCCCTTCCCACTTGAGTCCCCACTTTGTAATTTCAAGTCTGGTAATAGCACTTGCTTAATGGTATCCAGGATCCCAAGATCCGCAGGATGGACATCAACCGAGAACTTGTCTTTCTCAAGCTTTGCCGAACTTCTCCTTGATTTTACTCTGTGGCCTCTCCCAGGTCTGTCGTCGCCTAAAGTGTCCGGTGTACAAGCAGCCAGTAAATCCTCAACCTCAACCTTCCTCTTACCTTTCACCTTCTCGTCCTCAGGGGGAGCTGGCAGGTTTAACTTTGACACCGATCCAGAAGGAGTATCAAACCTGAGCGTTATTGGTGGCGAAGTGACGGGAGCTTTGGAGGAGTCCTGGAAGGAAGGAGAGTTTCGTGATGAAGTCGAGATGGGGATACTTCCCCCGCAGCAGTAGTTCGCTAGAGACGGGTAACCCTCAACTGCCGATTTTAGTTGGTCGAGGAGGCGCTCAGAAGCTTCGTCATCCGAGGTGCCAGGGATTCGACGTGGTGTAGAGGGCGAAAGTGCAGACGGCGTAGCAGTATCAGTGTCAGATTCCGGGTCAGAATCAGACTCGTGATCAAAGCCTTTATCTTCTGGTGGAGTCCCGATTGGGTGATGTGAGGTTGGTGGCGGAGGCGGAGGAGGCATGAGGGCCATGATTCTGGTCTCAAGGATGCTCTTGGTTGAGGATTTTGGTGAGATTGACGTTTGATTTGAAGAAGGGGACACTTAAAGCCGGCGTATAGCCTTGAATCGATGTGGCGCAAGTGTGATATCAGACAATTCTCCATCTTTAAGTTCAGGAAGTGAACTCATCTATATATATTTTCTTCACACCATGCCTAGGCATCAGATAAGCAGGCAATAAGGCAATCCCGACTACAAGGGACCAAATGAGCTGCCACACACTTATGTTTGCGCGAGGGATTCACGCAACGCTAAAATCAATAATATTACTTGGGAGGAGAGCAAGGATGGGGCAGTGCTCTGCCTGGGGAAACGACAGGGGGGGATACAGCGGGTCGATCACGTGTCGTAAGGCAGAAATCCTTTGCCGATGTTTTAGCGCTCTATTTTGGTGCAACTTGAGTCACTAGACGTTGAATCCTCCAAAATTGCCGTCAAAGTAAGGAAAAAGTTGGAAATGTAATAGGAGATGAAGTTCCTTATTCTTTTCATAGACTCAAACGTGGGGATTGAAAATCGGGTTATGGGGCTCTCCCAGAAATGTTGGAAGTGGTCAAAACTTGGAAAATAAAAGTTGCATAATCTAGAACATGTGGCATGTCTTAAAAATTGATAATGGAACGATTGGCGGTAGTCGGGCGGTGGTTGCTATGAAGACAACTTCATTCCAGATTTAAGCCACAGACATTCCTCAAACAAAGTAAACATATAAACACGACGTCATGTATATAAGAGGCAGGGTATGAAATGAGAAGTATCCCTCTGTGAGTTGAGGTAAGGTCAAAACTCCGCCAAATAAACCGACAAATCGCCCAACTCGACGACCAAAAACGACTCGATACGATTCGACCGCCCCAATGCAACCTTTAAGCGTCGTCCTCGCAGCTTTAAGCATTTTTGTTGTACTAGTATCTGTCTTGATTGTTGCCTTTTGGGTACATAAACGCTCGAGAACGAGCTGTCTATACCTCGACGACTTCAAAAAGTTATCCGCCGAGGTTCAAGAGCTTAGTACAAAGACTGCAGAAATCAGAGAAGATGTCGACCAGGACAACACAGCCGCAGAATGCATCAAGATCACGAATCAGGAACTCCTGAACGCCGCAGATGAATGGGACAAGGGTAATCTAATTGCACTCGCTGCTTGGGAAGACTTCATCCAGGTACAAGAAAACATCAACCAGGCAAGCCAGGGTGGCTCGGTTGACTTGGAAAAACAACAAATGCAAGGAGACAGTATGATCAAGGAAAGAAAAAACCACGCCCAATTCATGATTAAGCTCATGAGAGCCAAAGTCGTCGAGGGCATCGAACAACGGAAGGGGCTTAGTGTGCAACTGCAAAGAGTATACATGGCTATCAAATCCAGGTACTTGAGCAATATTGCCGTCAAGGCGCCCTGTACTGCCCTCAATGAGACTAATCAAGAAGCACTAGAAACACACATGTCCAAGCTGCACAAGCCAACCGTCGCCTTTCGAGTGATCAGGGTTCTAGGCATGAGAAGGATGGAGCAACGGTAGGTTGATCGGATTGCCTTGGTTAGACAGCCGAGCTGACGATGATGTGCAGGGCGAGGAAGATCAAATGTCATTCTCATCATCGACCTGCAGTTCTTCCTCTTCGAGCCCTTCAAGCAAACTAATGCCATCTCTCAACTCCATCAACATTACGCCTGGGCCGATCGGTGCCCTGTTTGAGCCTCGGCCAACTCGACCTACAGTGCCTCGAGAGCTGCAGCTCTGTGAGAAATACAAGGCCAAATCGATAGAATGCACATGAGTTGCTGGGGATGGCTTGGATGGGCAGAGCAATTGTCGTCAAAGTGCCCCTATTCCGGTATAGCGAATGGTAATTTTAATGTTGATGTTGGATCCGTGCCAAAGTATAGGAAGCGATATGCAGGTGTCCCTTGAGGGTCGTCTGTGGAGATGCTCCTTCGTAGGCCTGCACCTCTTTTTTCTTGTCGGCGGTCGGAGTCAGCGAAAAATTAAATGGCCCAAAAGAGAAGGAATATTGGAAGATAGCTAGATAATTCGATAGTAGAGGCCACTTAATGGACTTGCATGTGCCGAAGAAAGCGGGAGTCGGAGGGTGTTTTCCGTCAGTTGTTGGGTGAAACGTCCCATCGTACAGGTTGTTGGTGATGCTGGCGTCTTTTGGAGGCGTCAAATTCCTTGAAGAAGCAGCAATGCACGACAGTTAAGATTAATACGCCACGTAAGAAGAATCCAAGGGGGCTCTCGAGCTCAAGCTCAAGCTCAATTTCAAGGCGACAGTTGGACTGTTTGAGGCACCAAAGCGTGGTGACTGTCGCTTACCTAGGTCTGGTACACGAGCTCATCCTGTTCAGGTTGTAGGTTACGATGGCATATGAGTCCATGCCGATACCTGTGCCGCGACGATGAGGTTGGTGGGTGTGGGGAGGAGGATTGTGGTGGTTTGAGGAGACGACTGTGATAAGAACGACTTGTCATTTGGGGGAATATATGTCATGCTATGAGTGGTGGGCGTGGTGTTGTGTGGGTTTGGTAAGATACAAACAGATGAAGCCTGAGAAGTCTCTCTTGAAAACCACACGTGACCTTATCTTTAAGCGCGCCTCCCTAAGCGGTAAGTAAGTTGCAGTTACCGCGGTAACATATACTTTCTTTCACAATAGTTCAGTTCACACTATTATGCCAATCAATTGGTCGAAACCATGGGTAGATAATTAATCCTAACTAAATGGCAAATAAATGCCGCCTTTTCCAAAATAAGCGACCCCGCAAAGTCCCGACTTGCTCTCTACCGCAACCCAAACGCCAACTCCCGCGTCTATCTGGTCAATGCTCATCTCACATCTTATTTTGGGAATCTTCTCTTCCCCCCACGCAGTCCACTCTCCCCCTCCTCCTCATCTTCCATCCCTCTCCTTTCCTCTTCCTCCATCTTCAAACATCCAATTCGTCATTTCCGGCCCAAGCGCATCCAGCTCGCCACCTCCGCCGCAATGCCATTACGAAGCAAGAATTTGCATTGGACACGTTGAAATGGCTTCAACATCTGCCACCAACACAATACTCGACGCCTCTGGACTGCCGGCCAGGACCACCCAAAACCTGGGATCGAAAACGGATACTCTGTGCGACTTCTTTCCTCGCCGAGGCATCGCATCCTACGATCGCTCGAATATCGATTCTTTCAGCACATGCGAATGCCTTCATCATTCTGATACACTTTACCACCCATTCGGCGCTGACCGATAACCTTCCTCTCCAGCCAGATTGCATGCTGCCAGTGCTGCACCCCGAAAGGTACCGAGGGTACGACGGTGAAGTAGCCATCATCTTGGCTAATCGTCCCATCCCAAGGGCTCATCGCGATCCCCCAGCATGGCACTTCGAATCGCTGGGAGTGTTCGAGCCTTCGAGGTGCCCGTGATGGCGGTGTTCGCATCCTACCGGCTTGCATCCTTTCATCTCCTGTTCCTGGCGCTTTCAGCCCTCCACCACTCAACTGCCGTCCCTGAGCCCTACGGATCGACATCCGGGTCCAATCTGGCTTCAAATCGGTACCTTGCAGGCTTGGCTTTGACGCAGAACAGTTTTGGAATGCAGAGAACTCTCTGCACCAAACTTTGTTTTCTTTGTCGGGCATCCCGAGAGCTGCAAGTGCAAGTATCCCCGGATATATCGCACACCTAGTGCAACCTGATTTTTCGACCTCAATATCTGCCCGATTCGAATTCCGAAAGTCTTCTGCACGTCACCAGGGGAAGATGATATGCTAGAATCCCGATGGATTCCTTCAAGGACGTGGCCAAATGGTGGCTCGTGTGCTCGTGTGCTCGTGTGGCGAGGCGTTTACGAACACTTTTTCTTCTCTCCTGAGGTTGCCATTGTGGCTTTTCTGATGCGTGTAACTGCAGTCAACGAAAATAAGAAAGTCAGCCAGCCCCGTTGGCTTCTGAAGAAATCCCCTACCGACGGCCTTTGGAATTCCTCCCTAGGCACCACGGGAAAAACCAACATATGAAGTTCCTCGAATCAACGCGACAAGTGAGCTCCTAGACAATTTCCAGATATGCGAGGTACGGAAGGACATCGAGAACCCGTGATTAGATATCCAGGAGAATACCGTCTTGGCACAACAGCTGGAAGCGCCTACCCGTGATGCAGAGGCACAGAAACCACAATCTCTCAATCTCTCACTAAGATTGAGTGAGAGATTGGGACAGAGATCATGACTGGGGATAAGTCGGAAACTGGTAATGAAACGTGAAGCGAGGTAATGAGAGTACTTACCAACAATTATCGACAACTATAACTCCAGTCGACAAAAAATCACAAAAGAAGACTTTTGGGAACCGTAAATATATTATCGTAGATACTTTCGACCTAGAGGTAGATACTTTCGACCTAGAGGCGTGGACTCGCAGCGCCATCAAGCTTCCAAAGGCTTGGAACTCATGCCTGTATATATAGCTTTACCTTATCATCTCTCATATCGCCCCTCTAATTCATCAAATAGAGTGGCTCAGTAAGGACGTCCACTTGGCATCCGAAACTCTCCTTTTCGTTCCATGGAGTGTTTTAGCGACCCAGAACAAAAACTCATTGTGGAACAACGTCAAGTTCTCACTAAATGAAGCAAGTTGAGCCGCAAAATCCAACTCTTGACTCCCGAGCGATGAGCACTCCGAAGACTCTTTTTCTGTTCCGAGTGGACCAAAGTCTCCGTACCGATATTATTTTGTATGCGGGCCGCATCACAAACAAGTGTGGTTTGCGTTTACCCATGGCTCTCTTCCTCGTTCCTGGTTTACGTATCAAAAGAAATGCTCTCATTGATGTACAAGTGTATGAAGGTGAGTTAGTCAGACCCATCTAGGTCCGATCGAAGCTTTTCGTTACATGCGGCTCGCTACCCGCGTAGCAGCTTCAAGATTCGTCACCAGTTGCTGTTGGTGGAAGATGAACGACTGTCAGTCCGGTCAATGACGAAAGTACGCTGTCTCTGCCCCGGTATTGTGACTGCGTGCCCTTTCTAATTCCACTTTTCGATTAATCAATAAGTATACTGGTGGCGGCATTCAGGATGTTCATGCCTCTAGAATCGACTGGTAACCTGAAAGAAACTTAAGAGATAAGATGAATGTAAACGGAATTCGCCAGCGCAAGACCGCAAGGAAAGAACTGGTCAAGTTGAAAGAAAGTTGAAGCAAGAAGCCGATAAGGGGGGTAAGAAGCCTGGAGTTTTTCAGCTTAAACACTTCTTTTTTTCGCGAGTTTACTGCTTTTCATTCAACTTGGGATGGGGTGTATTAGACGATCCAAGGTACCCAAACATACCGGGTACCGTCAACCTCAACGAAGCTGTCGATGTATCAATGTTGTAGGATTGGGAATATGAGGAGCCAAAGAAGCTTGGGGACATTGTCTTCAACCAACAACCAGCAGACTCCAGAAATGTACTGTTGTTCCTAATTATCCTAAGAAACTACCGTTGCTCATACAAACAAGATCCCCTCAACGGGACACAAACCCATCGCCTTCCTCGGTGTCCAAAACGCAGCCGTTGCTTTCGCTACAAGTTCCTTATTCACAAATGTCATAGATCATCACAGGGGACACGCAGGCCAGGCTTTCGTCACGATGAACTGCATCAAGGCCGTTGCCAGTTTCGTCACGTCCAAGTTCGTCAATGAATGATTCCAAACTAGTGGGCCTAAGACTGTGTTTACTCTTGTTGCGATTGCCAACTTGGCTATTTCGGCATTCGGTATTTCGATGTAGATTTTTGGAAAGAGACTCCGTAGTGTCATCGCACGAAGCAATTTCCACCAAGGAATTTAAAACGACCAAGGCAAAATCAGCATCTTGGATTTCGGACACGGATGGGAATGGGATTTGGACAGAATAGACGGACGGGGGATGGGGCGTTTTGGGCACGAAGAGATACAATTCTTTTTGGCATCATAAATCCGAGTTGGATATGATTGCAAACCCATTATGACGCACGTTAACATAGACACGCACGTAACACGCTTTTTTCTTTTTCTTGTATATCTATTTTACTTATATTGGGCATCGCTATACTATCGTTACCGGATCTGGTAGACTTATCTCCTAGCGTTTTGCGTTTTTTCATGTATAGATTAGACTTTATACCCCCAATACAGTTAGCGATTGACCCTCTCACACTTTGTTTACTTGCGATGTGATGTGAGGATTACCTAGAGTTTGGTTTCGTGGAGGGGGGCGATGAAAATTAAGTGCTAGTTGGGGGCACGATGGTTCCTCGGTGTGCCGTTTTAGTGGGGTAGTTGGGCTGATAGAGTTCTGTTTTTGAGAGACTTGCTCAATTTCACATTGCTTCAACCTTGGGGGGACTCACATACGTGGCTCTCATTTGTGATGCTGTCAATAGAATCCTGCGTTATCTTCAGGAAGGCCTGGAGTTGTGCTTATCATTTGAAGAGGTGGTGACCCTTTCATCTTCAGGGAGGGAAGGGGGAGGTTTGGTTTTACACCTCGCTGTGACCTTTATTTCTCTCCACTCCCTTAGTACACTCCCGAATGTACGGTTTTGAAATCGTGACGATCCGATCTAGATGCTACTGATGATTCATCTCAAGTTGTTTCAGTCCCGTCCAAACTTCCTAAAGTCTCTTTCCAGAGTGGATAAAATCTCTCCAAAAATAAATGACATCTTTCAATACAGCAAAAAATCGTATCCTTCAAGCAAGTGCACATCCTCTAGGTCAACTTTTGAAAATATGAGATGCTTATCATTACTCCCAAGCGAGCGTGCTCTCTTCTTACAGCAGGCATGTAAAATAGTTTTCAGCTCAGTCGAACAATGTTCTAAGCCCATCCCAGTCTTAGCAATTAATCGTAACTTCTCTATCAAAACACTTCAACTTCTTGCACTCCCACTTCATACCTTCCCAAATCCCTGGGGTTCTCCCTCAATATCCACTTTCCATCATCTGATAAACCACAAACGTCTCCCAAGCACCCGATCGTCTCCCAAAAATAGCACCCCTAAAATCAAGTCTCACGAAACGAAAAACAAAGCTAGAAAGCCCAAGACTTTATCAAGTAAACTGATCAGCCTTAAACCATCCGTGGATCAACATCTTACTTCCCATACTCTCAAGCTTATCTATCTTACCTTCAGCCCTCAAGCATGACACCCAGCCAAAAAAATAAAATAACCAAGACTCCCCTCATCCGATGATCAACATCTAACCTCCCAAGAGGTCGACCTTGACTCACAAGATCAAGAATCCACCATACCTTAACCCAGGCTAAACCACAACTAAACCAAGTACCTAGGTATGTTTCACTTCCGATAACAAGAAGGTAACTCGCAGACCTGGCGCTCGACATCTGACTCTCCAATTGCTCGCAACAGTATTCTCCAACAGTACACTTCTAAATCAGGATAAACCAGAAATAAGTAGGGGCCAACGCAGAGCCTCAAAGTGCATCCCGGCCAAGCGCTCACTTAATATCTAATTAACAATATTCAAGCTTCAGCCCTAAAACACACGCAGTACCACACACGCTAAATCAGGATGAACCAGGATGAACCAAGATAAACCTTCCATCCGTAAACCCAGGCTTCGCATCCGCCAAGAAGAAAAGGGTAACTTTTAAACTTGAGGCTCAACAAGACTTCGACCTTAGATAACTAACTTCAGCGCCGAACCATACAAAGATCAAAAAAAGGGAAAGACCAGACGAATAAACTGGAAAACAACACCTCGTTTCTCAAAAATAAGTGGAAACCACAAGTGTTACTCAATCACTAAGAAAAACGCGACTGCTGACTTGTAAACTCACCACCAACCCGCAATGTCAAGACCAAACGAAAAAGGTAAAAGATCAGGAGACTCCATGAATACACCCTCGTCTCTCTATCCCAACTACCGATCGACGGGGAGCCTTAGCTCAGACTCTAGAGGAAGACGTCACATCCCACCAAACTCGGCCTCCCACCACCCCACCGTAACATCCAACACCTCTCAAAATGAACTCGCAAAGACCATCTGCCCCAAAACATGCAAGTAAGAGCACCAGGATAAACAACAATCCTATCGACAGATCATCACAAAGCCTTCACAAAATCGGAGACTTCAGTGATATATAACCAGGTGAGATGCAAAGCAGAACCTTCAAGCAGGGGGAAAAAAACAGAAAACACCCTATGCGAAGAATATTTAGAACAAGAAGAAGCAAGGTTACAAGTAGATCACCCTAAAAATCAATACAACTAAACAAGATTCAAAACGAAACAAAACAGTCAAAAATCAAAAAAGCAAGAATGGAAGAATTGAGTTACACCAGGTGAAATGCAAAGCAGGACAGATCCAATCCGAAGAATCGATGAAACAACAACAACAAGGTCACAAGTAGATCACCGAAAGTGATCACAATCGAAACGAAACTCGAAACGAAACAAACAAAAACTGGAATAGTGCAAAAAAAGGAACCTCGGAATTGGGAAGGCGTGTTCAATTAGCTCGATTAAGCCAGTCAATGCCTATGCATTAATCATCCATCGCTACGCTCTAGAATACAAGTTCCACGAATAGAAGGGACTTCCGCATGCTCTCCTTCCACCCAACCTCAGCCCAAAGTGAGCCAATTTTATGCCAGCCAAACTATCCTACAAGTACAATCCTTCCGGCTCACCCTCACTCTTCGTCTTCAGCACACGTTCTCTCGCAGCCCGGAAATCGGCCATTTGAACACGCATACGTCTCTCTCTCAACGCCATAAGACCAGCTTCGGAACAGATAGCCTTGATATCAGCTCCTGACAAGTCATCCTTTTGGTTGATGAACTCCTCGAGGTCAACATCTTCGTTCAACGACATCTTGGAAGTATGGAGGGTGAAGATCTTGCGCTTGGTAACTTGATCCGGGTTCTCGAAGAGGATCTTTCGATCGATACGTCCAGGTCGGATCAACGCAGGGTCGAGAGTGTCAATCTTGTTGGTAGCCATGATAACCTTGACATCTCCTCGGTCGTCGAAACCATCAAGTTGATTCAGAAGCTCCAGCATAGTACGTTGAACTTCCTTCTCTCCTCCGGATGTAGACTCGTATCGTTTCGTACCAATCGCGTCGATCTCGTCAATAAATACAATGGATGGTGCATTTTCGGCAGCAACCTGGAGATTTATTAGTAAGTTTCAGAAATTCAATCGATCATTATTACACACCTGGAAAAGTTGCCGAACGAGCCTTGGTCCATCACCCAGGTATTTCTGAATCAACTCACTACCGACAATACGCAAAAATGTTGCACTTGTCTGGTTTGCGACGGCCTTTGCCAACAGAGTCTTTCCGGTACCTGGTGCACCATAAAGAATGACACCCTTTGGAGGTTTGATTCCCATCTCTTCGTATAGCTCGGGGTGGAGTAGGGGTAGTTCCACCGATTCTCGAACCTCCTGGATCTGATTCTCCAAACCTCCAATGTCCGCATACGATTCCGTTGGGGCTTTGTCGAGCTTCATGACTGTCACAAGAGGATCGGCATCATCAGTGAGAACACCAACGATGGACACAGATTTGTGATGCAGTAAAACACTCGCACCAGGCTCCAACAGATCCTTGTCGACGAAAGACATGATGGAGACATAGTACTCGGGTCCGGTTGTGCTTGAAACGATGGCATGATCATCGTCAATCATCTCCTCCAAAGTACCAACACCCATCGGGCTTCCTCGCATGTCATCAACTCGTCCTCGCTCATCGGCATTTCGATCAAGGGCATCAGGATCACTACTGGCTGAGGCTGGTGCACCACCTTCCTTTGCTGACTTGGCTTTGCGAAGGCGTTCTTGGTTCTCGACGTATTCTTCTTCCAGTAGAAGATGATCGTGGATTCGCTGCATTCGGAGATATCTTAACTTGCATCGGGAGGTTGGATAAACGGCGGGTAGCTTGGCGGAGGCATTTGGACCAGCAGCCTTGCGCTTCTTACGCCCAATTCTAGTTGTTGGTCGTGGCGGAGGTTCGTACTTTGGCTTCTCCTTCTGCGGTCGCAAATGTAATTAGCAATCCCATCTCGGCGCTACTTCCCATTCCATCCTAGATGTGTATTCGTACCTTCTTGTCCTTTTCATCTTTGTTATCTCCTCCTTGCCCAGCACCACCACCCATGCCAGACTGTTGATTGCCCTAAAGAGTGCATATTAGATTTGGTTGATAAACGGGCAGATCATAACAGCTTACCATCTCGACTTCTGCTCTCTATCGGGAGATTGAAGAAAGCGTAAACTGTAGGAAGCTCAAGTAAGAAGGGGGCCGGTGATACCAGACCAATTCTGACGATGAAGTTGAGGTTGTTGTTGAGCTCCCGTCCTTGTCAGAGACGGCTCTTGCTTTAGCCAGGCGACAGACAACGCGAGGCAGGCGCTAGGTATAGGTAGTGGATTAAGGCTATTCACGTGACTGAGCACATCGGAAGAAGGTGTCGGAAGAACATCGGAGACGCGACCCCCTGTCAACCCTCTTCCTGTCAGTGTTTGGGTGCCACTCGGTACAGCCAGCAGCAGCAGCCTTCCTTTTTGAACATCTATTTCATACTCGACCTCTGACTGGAACACGTACCACCAGAGAGGCAATCCTCGTTAATGTTTCGCGGGCATTATTCTTTGTTCCCCGACTTTCTCACAATTCTTCCAAAACTCCAAACATCAACAACTTCATTTGCTCCCTGGTTCCCCGCGCCGAGCTTGTCTTAGACTTCATTTGTACTTGGATACCCCGCCAGGCAGCCTAAGCGTCTCACCACGGAACACCGCAGACGCCTGATACAACTCAACTCCAGCGAGGCTTCCTGTGAGTGCCTTGACTCGAATTCTGGATGAATCCATTCTTCAAGATCGATACCAACCCACCCCTCTATCAAGGAACTTCACTGATTCACATGGTCTCAAAACAGTCCAAATAATCACACGACCCCAAGTCACGAACCGACTACAAAAGATAACCAGCCAACGCCCCTACTGAAAACGCTACTCCCCATACCTCCTCCTCTCCACCAAACACAAATACCTTCACCAAAACCTGCCGTACATTCCAAGCAGTCCAAAATGACTTCCAACCGAATTCGCAGAGTGGCAAAGGAGCTGGCAGATATCCAGAACGACCATGACTCCAGAATCTTCTGCGAGCCTTCCAATGATGGTGGTGACTTGAACCATTTGCGGGCAACTTTCCCTGGTCCCCCAGACACGCCGTATGAAGGAGGAACCTACATTGTTGATATCAAGATCCCGCAAGAATACCCCTTCCGACCACCAGTCATGTTTTTCACAACCAAACTCTGGCACCCCAATGTCAGCTCCCAAACTGTAAGTTCTGCCGATTCACAAATCCTGTGATTTGGGCTAACAAATAACAGGGTGCTATTTGCCTTGACACTCTTGGTACAGCCTGGTCTCCAGTCCTTACAATCAAATCCGCCTTGCTCTCCCTCCAATCCCTCCTCAGCACACCCGAACCCAAGGATCCACAAGACGCTGAGGTTGCTAGCATGTTGATGAACAACCCAGAACAATTCCAACGTATCGCTCGCGAGTGGGCCATCAAGCATGCCTCTGCCCCCTCAAACACAACCTGGGACATTCAGTCTTCCAAGAGCATCCCCACCTCCAAACCAATGTCCAAGCAGGCACTTTCCAAGGAGGAGGAAATGAGAAAGTACCACGGCTACAACAAGGATCTCATTGATCGATTCGTGAACATGGGATTTGATATTGACAGAGTCGTGGAGGCTTTTGAGTACGTCCATATCGATAAGAACAGTGGGGAGGACTATGAGCTTGAGGAGGCCTACATGGGAGATATCACTGCCAGGCTCTTGGGCGAACCATGAAGAGATTTTTAGACAAAGGGGTAAATTGATGAACAACTTAGAAGCTTTACTCAAGCTGGTTTGATGACTTGCATGGCTTGGCGTTATTGGAGCGAGAATTTGCTTGGTTGGGGGATATATGGAGATGATGAAGATTCATCTAGCGCTTGGCCTTTGTTGCTAGTAAAGGACCAAGGTCGATATTATGATGTTTGCTTGCAGATTGTGATGTGGCTGCTATCATATATGTGTGCGTTTTTCTTTTGTTACAATAAAGGTGGTAAACTGACGTTGCATTGTGTTTTGTGATGGCTACCTACTGCAATTGTCCAAGCTTGATGTTTCTATCTCTGGTCGTTTGCCATGTGGCTTTGCTTGCTTGATGGTTTGGTGCATTACCAGAATTACATATAAACACCAGGTCATTCAAGAAAATGGGATCGTTTCTTCGTTCATGCTCTCAATTGTGTATATCCTTGGAAAATATTTCCTTCTGCTGGTTCAATCTACCATAGTATCCTCTTCAACCCTCTGGTTATAGATAATACTTCATTGTTCAAGTGAATCAAATTTCGTCAATCCATGCTATACCCTGTTCCTGCCACGCAAACAACGTTGAGGCTCAATGGATGAGTTTCCCGTTGCTCCAAGAAGCGGGTCAAAAAGTCGTTGGCTATATCTCTTCTTCCTACAGGCGGGTTAGTCTATTTCCCACTGACGTGAGAGAGTGAATTGACAACCTCCTAGTACTGGAGTTTTTGATTCAGGGGGACTTGGTGACGATGATCATTGTGGATGGGCATTGACTTCAAAGATTTCCTCTTTTGCATGAGGTGGTACATTAATACGAGACGGAAACTGTGATTTCTAAACAGTAATAATTTATTAAAGTCATTGCCAATACAAATTTGTATCTTTTTGCGTGTACACACATGAATCAAATGAAAATAGAATGTGTGAGAGAAATGATTTTCTGATATGCCTTGATCGTAATAATTCAGACCCTCCCTATTTCTTCAACCCAGCCGCCCAAAATCAAACCAATTCTTCTAGAAAGCTAGAATACGTAAACATATACCTCTTACCACATCAAATTCAATAAAAGAATCGTTCAATGAAAGCAGTATAGTCACGAATTCCTATACAGTGAGTTACGAGTTAAGCTTCCCTTTTAATAATATTTTATAAACCGTACGTTTTTAGAAAATTTCTTATTTCTTAGACCCTCTTTCCCTCTTTACTTAATAATAACGTATATTATTATATCCTTAGGAATAGCTAATAAGAGCTCTATACCTCCTTTCTTACTCTATAAACTTTTCAGGAAGAAAACAGATACTTTTATATATATCTAAATTCTTATAAGGTCTTAGTAGAACTTTATAAAAGTATAAAAAGCTTTCTTATAAAAGGGGTTTTTTCTAAAGATTAACTATTATTAAGTTTAATCTTATTATACTTACTTAGATATATTAATAAATAGAGAAGCGGTATAAGAGGATATATTAGTTCTTTCTAGCTAGGTCTTATATCTTAAAGAGTACTTTATTTTTCTATTTTCCAAAATATATAAGGAAAAAACCTAGGAAGAAAAAAGCACGGTTTATAAAATATCGAGGGAAGTTTAACTCGCAACTCATAGTAATCGTTTTATGAAAGCAGTATAGTCACGAATTCCTGTAACTCGGTGGATCTGTTGAGGAATATGAAAAGGTAGGTCGTGTGTTTGAAATAACCGAGATTTGACTTCAAGGGAAATTGGGAAATGTCTCTACAGGGTGGAAATGTATGTCCCTTTCTGGCGCCCGGTGCCACTACCTTTCACAACATTGTGTCTACTGTAGGAAAAAACGTGGAAACATTAAATAAACCCAAAAGAACATACTCTCTAGACTGTAATTAATAAGTATAGAAAGTCTCGTGAGTTTTAGATTTCGTCACTATTGGATCTTCTTTCAACATAGGTCCACCTCATAAGTCAAACAGCCAACTTTGGGGATAAGAGGTCTCGTTCGTCATGGAGCCACAGCCCCGTCCCCCAATTGATCCAAAGGCCTTCTACAACGTAACTTCATGGATGAATGTGTGCCGCCGTCCAAAGGGGGAAAACATAAAGGACTTATACGACGGTATCTCCAGGCTAGTTAATAAGGAAAGCCCTGAAGATTCAGCTGTAACACAAGGGGAGGTTGTCTTTACCGCCAGCTGTTGTTGGGCTGAGTTTGAGCAGCTTTTTTATGTTCCACAGGCTGAACTTGAAAGACACGCGGACGCCATCTCTTCTCCAGTTTACAGTAAAATGTATGGCTCTCAATCTCTTGAACTTCGCCACTGGAATTCGATGAATGGAGCTAAAGAATGATTGTACTCGTGGGGTTATTTGCAATTTGAGAGTAATGGGTGTTCTGGAATTCTAGCCACTTTGCAAAAAGTAACTTGATATTCTGTCCACCGGAATTTATATAACTGGGAACAGGAACTCGATATCATGTGTTGTAGTTCTCCAGTAGGAAATGTTTAGCCACAAAGTTCCTTTTTCAAAACCCAGGAATAAACAAGTAGCACAAGACTCCAATAACTGTCATATTATAGTATGAAACCTATTTCAAATCAAACAAATAACGCCGACTTTCTAAGCGAGGCCCACCCGTCTTAGTTTCACTTCTCAAGGGAGGACTTTCTAATCAATCAGTTAGTACCGCGTTCTCTGAACTTGATTGAAACACGCATTTAATCAAAGCTATCCTTGTAGAATTCCGAACGACTTTCTTCGAAATCTTTTCGTTCATTTTACTTATGTCAAATTGGTTTATTAATATTTAGACCTATATATTAACAGTTTACTTTTCTTGTTCTTACTTAAAAGTGACCTATCATAAACTTGACTTCATCTTTGTATTCTAAGCCACTTATGTGATTTGAGAACTTTCCTTGTAGTCTTTGAACTGAATTTATTCCCAATTAGACACTTAAGGGAGTCAGTCGTATAAGTAGAACTCTTTTAAGAGCTTTTTAATGATTATTGGCTTTTCTCACTTACAAAGCCATTGGTTCTTGGAGGGGTAGTTTTGCGAGGCTGTGTCTCTACGAGGTTGGTTATTGGTTAATAAATGGCTATCTATTAGAGCCCTGGGATTCAGGTTGTACGACAGTAAACCCTCTCAACTTAC
Source organism: Hymenoscyphus infarciens (assembly GCA_001414345.1). Classification (NCBI taxonomy): domain Eukaryota; kingdom Fungi; phylum Ascomycota; class Leotiomycetes; order Helotiales; family Helotiaceae; genus Hymenoscyphus; species Hymenoscyphus infarciens. The sequence continues at coordinate 186,572 of LLCB01000075.1, forward strand.
CTTAACTACAAATGATATCGTTAACCTTAGATCTATCCGCTCGTACCCTCTATATCATCGGTCTCCATAGAGAAGGCAGTGTGTTAGTTTACTGATCAGATATGGAACAATCTATCTATAAGTCTCTTGACGTTTTAAGATCCGAAATCAGGCTGTTGAAAGCATACATGGGAGAAACTGGCCAGTTTTACTACACGCTCATCACTCATTCAATGGCTGCTCTAAACATAGATATAAACGAGGGGGTCAGTAGCGTAAAGAAGGGAAAAAGGTAGGATAATTCTTTGTAGACGATTTGATGGCACATGAAAGTTATGAAACTTCTTCTAAGAAATTGGTATATTGGACGCTCTTATATGTCTGGGGTGACCCAAAAGTTACGAAAAACACCATTGTGAATGGAAAACCCTTCGCAGCTACCACAAACCTCGCTACTGCCCTCGAACACTTCGCTAATTACGTCAATTTGAACGACTGTCCTTTTTGGATCGATGCAATCTGTATCAACCAAGAGGACATCAACGAAAGAAGCTCTCAAGTACAAATGACGGGTGCCATTTATAAAAATTGTGCTTTCGACTTGGCCTGGCTAGGCCCGGAGAGAAAACGCAGCTCCTAAGTTATTGAAATCCTGAAACAGCTTGTTAATGAGGAACGTGCTAGTTCAGAGTCTCCTCTGGAGGTCCTTTCAAAGGGTGCTTCACAAGCCCTGTTAGATAAGTACAAGATAGAAACCACAAATTCGACAATTCTTGCAACATTAGTTGACAGAAGCCAGGAGCTTTTGGATCTATTCGATTTAGATTCTCGACCATTCTGGTCACAGGCTTGAATATGTCAAGAACTAGTATTGGCACACAAGTTCATGTCCGTGTGTGGGCCGGCTGTTTTTACGTTGGCCGATGTTGGCGATGTCGTACATTGGGCTAATAAGATACTCCTCGTTGCTGGACATGAAGATGTAAAAGGAGTAGATTGGTTCAACTTTCGAGAGTTTCCATTCACATTTCTGAGCACCACCACTAGCCTTCGACCCACGTTCCCCACAGGATACACTCTCTGCTCAGATTCGATAAGAAGCTGCATGGCATTTCGCAAAACACGTAATGGTTCACCGTGCGACCGATCCGAGAGACAAGGTATATAGCCTTTAGGAATGGCGGATATAGGGATGAAAGCAGACTACACCAAAACCACCGAATCCGTATATACCATCTTTGCCGCCACATTATAAGGCCATATACCATTGGGAGAGTGGCTAGCTTTTTCTGGCATAGGACTTGGAGAAAGGTTGCCCAAACTTCCAACTTGGGTGATGGATTGGTCTGCTTTCCAAAGCTCCTCCTTTTAGATCTGAACCCGGCTCTTTTTTCAGCGGATGCCGGCATAATAGCTCTGTCCCAGCCAAGTGAGACTAAAGGGGATATTCTGGGAATGTTTGAATTCACATGTGGCGAAGATGATGTCAGGTTCTTGGGACGAAAACCTGATTCAAAGTCTCCAAACAGCAGCTTTTTCATGTGGGGAAGAAGGTCATTCGAGTTTGATATGACAGCGGGTCTTTATGGCGGAAACCGCCTTGACCATCCGATACCACCTGGTATTCCTAGAGTTCAAGCGAGCTTAGGTACGCTTGTCGCTCATCAATATGGACGTGTTACGAGAAGGACGCTTGGAATCACCTTCTAAGTATTTTGCCTCTGGCTTGGTCTTTTTGCCTGAATCAGGGTTCACTCTTTCAGATTGCATTCTAGTTATTATGCAAGCATTTGACAGCAAGCCTCTTGTTCCAAAAGCAAGAGAAGAGTCGTATGCTTGTAAACGCAAGATCGTACGGCATCATGAAACCGCCCGACATTTTTACACGACTGAGGGTTATCTTGCTTATGGATCAGGAGATATACAGAAGGGAGATCTCATTCATTTGTGTTCTGAATGATGCCGAGTCCCAGTTCTACAGCGAAAAATTCGAAGACTATTATTATTTCGTCTCTATTTGTTTTGTGCTTGGATTGATGGATGGAGAAGCAGTGCAAAGGGTAGAGTGAGGAGAGTAGGTGATTCGGCGTTTTGATATTTCTCCTCTTCTTGGTTTGGTGATTTTGGGCTTTCGGATATGTTTTCAATAGGGAATCTGATTTTGGTACCATGTTTCCTTGGACTGAAGCTACTGATATCTTGAAACAATTATAACTCCGTCACCAAATCCTGTGCTATTTGATCCGCACCAAATGGGAGTTCCATGTCTCTCCAAGCGAGAACTAACCTTATGAAGCTGCTGCCACTTCTGCGAACACATTGTAGTGGTTGTTCCTGCTGTATGTAGACTAGAGCGGCTATGTTCACGCCTTCCCTAACAACTCCCCCATCCTCTCTTTTAAAGTTATTCCTAGCTCCAGTTATCCAACCATTCCGAACCCTCTAATATTCCTACAAGGCCTTTAGCTGGACAAGGGGATAAGGAACTCGCAAGGTCATGTTGGAATGGAGGTTCTCCAAAGCCTTCCTTCCCGCATATTCTACCCTTACGCCACTGATGAGTTCTTCTCCAAATACTGGCAGTTCCTCCTCTTCCTTTGTATTGTATCACGCTTAAGCCATCGCCTAATCCTTCAAACTGTTATGTCCGTAACTCCAAGCCTGTCCCAACTCCCAAAACCACCTTGTAGACTGCGAGCGCGCTATGCCATAAACCTCTCCTTGCAGATGTAGAAACGCATAACGGCTCGGGAAGATGCTTTGCAGAGAGATTTTCTTCGCGGCTGTGTCGATTGCAACCTGCAAGACTCGAGAGTGGAGGATCATCTGCCATTCGTAACTCGAGAACCAAGGTCCAAGAGAAGCATAGCTTCACGCAAACGAGCACCCCGATCGTATCCGTAAGCTTGTCCACCAACCGCAGACCCAGTTCCAAGAGACCAAAGAGATATGCGAGGTTCGAGTTCGAATCAAAAGCGCGGAGCGGTTGTTGAGGTAACCATTCGAGGGGAGGATACGGCGGTATCACTGGTTCGCGGACGAGAGGAGAAGAGGTAGAGGAAGCTGTTTGCGTAAATGCTAAAGGGGGCGCGCTCGATGGGATGGCCAAATTGTGGTAGTGGTTGTAGATGTCTTTATTCTGGTGATGGAAGGCAGAGAGTGTGGTCCTGCTCCAGCGAGCTTTAGCATTCGGTGGGTTGAAGGTAGTCGAAGGTTTATTGACTTGACAGAGAGATACAAATTTACAAAAAGCTTGGAGTCATCAGAAGGGAATTCCATTATCCCAGATGCCAATACAGAGAGCCGGAACCAGCATTGGCTCCCGGCGTTCTTTTGGTGTTTACACTGGCTTTTCTTGAAGTCATCCACGTACAGCACTATTTTCCAAATCAATGGTCATCACGATGAGCTTCATTCTTTTGGATCATGATAGATGATAGAGAAGACTTCCTTCGTCGCCTTTCTAAGAGCACAGAGCATACTGTCCGCTTGAAGCAGGCAATTCACGTTGAAAATCATATTGAGAACTCTTTACTTTGACAATTCACGGCGAGGTGGTCTTGTTTTGTGGCAATATCCTCTAGAGAAACTCACGCAAGGCTCTTGAAGGATAGGATTTGCCAAAGGGGACATCTAGCACTTCATCATATGTTTACATACAGTCAAGTTGAGCCTCCAGTTCCAAAATGAAGGCATCGCGTGAAAATTGTGGTTGATTTCTACGATATGGGCTCTTACGGTTACGCGAAGAGAACTCCCGCATTAGGTGGGAAGTAAACATCACAGTCACAGTTCATGTAAGCTACAAGCGGATACTTGCTACGTATGTAAACCTGGCTCGAGGGCAATTGTTGCATCATCGCGGCAGCCTCGAGCAGCAGCTGTGACGCGGTGGGAGGCCTCAGGCTAAGCGACGCTCCCCCTCAGGCAGTTGTGATTAGAATGGACACGCTAGACCCAATTCAAAATGCCACCAAGAAAGCGGAGCGGCGTTCAGTTGCTGATTGGGTCTGATCTAGAATGCAAACTCGATTGCCACGCTAAGCCTAATTCAAAATGCGCTCTCGAGGCGGTTCGCTAAACGGTTGTTGACCAACGACGCTCATTGGCTCTGATTAGATTTTCGTCCCCCTCCCAAGTTTCTATCGCGCCGTGATTGCGCTAGCGCAATCACGGCGCTAGTGGAATTCTCAAGTATAAATAAAGGAGGTTCCTTCCCTTCCAGACATCTTTTTTTTTCCATCATCCAACAACCACCTTCCTCTTCAACCATCCTCTTCAACCATCCTCTTCAACCATCCTCTTCAACCATCCTCTTCAACCATCCTCTTCAACCATCCTCTTCAACCATCCTCTTCTTCAAACATCTTCTTCTTCAAACATCTTCTTCCTCCTCAAGCTTCTTCCTCAAGCTTCTTCACACTCCTCCACCATCCACCTTCAAACATCTTCCAACATCCATCACAACAACATGTCTTCTTCACAACTCATCCACCCTCTCATCGCACCTTCTCCATCGACTCGTCGTCAACAACATCATCATCAACAACAACAACAACAAACCTCAACGCGTTGGTCTTCCTTCTCCATCCCACTTCATCATACTGACCATCTCCCAGATTGATCACCGTCGTCCAAACGGAACATTCCAGTACTCAACACGATTTCCAATGGTTGGTCTTCCTCTCCTCCCTTGACTTCCTCATACTAACCAGCTTCCAGTTCAACCTCAACCTCAACCTCACCATCATGGTGTCACCAACACCCTCGACCCTCGCATGACTTGGCAACCCAAAGTCTGGCTTTCCCTGACCACCTCTACCCACCATCTGCTGATGAATGGGATATGTGATCATCAAACGCCATTCACTTGGTAATTGTCCTTGTCTCGGGTGGTGTCCAACACGACTTCTCATCAAGATCGCTCATGACGTCTCATACTTGTCTTCTGCAGGTGCCCAAGGATGCGAGCTCTCTGAGAGACGTATACATTCTGGCCTGACTCACAGAATCAGTATGAAGATTGTTCAAGGTGTCTAAGGTAGCGAGTCACTTTGGTGGCCAGCCTATACCTGGCCTTGAACAATCTTTGGGAACGCTAGAACAGAAAGTGGTTTGGACACTGGCCAAGTCAAGCTTGGTCTTGGGCTCAAGTGTACCTTTTCCTCTCGAGGAACATTTGTCCTTCGCCATCTCATGGTAAGTCGCTCTCCACTCCACACTCACAACACATACTAACCTCTTCTTGTTCACTTCACAGTTTCTGCCTGGGATCAGGGTTGGCTTGGTTGGAATTGGATCAGGGGGATTGGATTTGGGAGGAAAGATTTGGGGGTTGACATTCTTGGGCTCAGACTTTGGGATATCTTTGGGGTTGAAATAGTTACACATGCTTCTGCATTCACGGTTGAAAATTGATCCATTCCATTCCGCACTTCATTCATTTGCCTTGACTTTGCAACCATTCGTGATGAACATTGAAAATAATCTTGCCTGTGAATAAACTTCCTTCATCATATTCTTCTTTTCCTTCGTCTTCCATCATCAATATGTTCTTTTCAAAAAATAAAATGTCGTCAAGTCGTGCCTTCACTAACCGAGCCCCACTTCCCCACGTTCCTTGCATCTTTGATTGGTGGAACCAACCACCCCCATGTCAGCATAAGACTATGCGTAGATACAACATCAAGAGTACAAGTCAATTAGAACTAAGTAATCAATGTTCTTTCTAAGTCCCTTCAAGTATCTTTCGTTGGTGACTTATAACACATCTGCACCGTGTAGTAGTCTCTTAGAGAGAGAAATAATCTACTAATTTAAGATATACTAGCTTCTACTTTAATATAACTATAACTAGTTATTAAAAAGTTATAGGATTTAATATACTTCTTTAAGACAGCTCTAGTAAGAATTAGAATTAGGTTTTTATTATGTTTTTATAGCTTTTCTTTAGCTTTAGAACACGTTATAATATAGTATAAGATTTAAGGTTTTAGTAGAGTAGCTATTTCTTAAATTAGTAGATTATTTCTCTCTCTAAGAGATAGTCTACTCGCGCCTTCTTACTCTTAGAATAAACTTTTTAACTTAGATCTACGTCGTACTCTACTAGATTTTTACTCTTATTCTATAATAATAATACTCTATTAATATCTAGACTACTACGAATATCTTAACTATAGACAATTTATACTCTATTAATCTACTTATACTCTCTAATATCTAGAGAGCTTATTTTACCTCTCTACTTTTTTAAAAACTTAAACTAGAGTATTATATAGCTATTTCTTCAAAGTTAGCTATTTTTATACTTTATATATTCTATTATATTAGAAAGAGTATATTACTTACTATAATAGAGAGAGAAAGATTTACTAAAGTTACTTATTAGAACTACTCTATAATTATATTTTAAAAAGAGCTATATAAGAGATATAACTAACTTAGACTTATTCTATAGAATTAAAAACTAGTTCTTTACTTTAATATAACTTTATAAGTTATTATAATACTTCTTTTTTTGATAATTCTTTATCTCTTAAGAAATATATACTCTATCTTAGTCTAATTATATAGAAGTAGCTCGAGTTTAGCTTATAATAAACTATTTAAAGACGCTTTAGTAAGTATATAAGAGAGATAAGAGTAGTATAAAAAATAAAGCTTAGTTAAAGAGGTTTTTCCTTATCTTATAAGTATAAAATAGACTTAGATTTATAGATAACTAAGTAGAAAAGAAGTAGAAGAAAAAGATAAAGTAGCTAGAAGAGATAAATCGTCTACTTATTCTAAGACTAATCTTATAACTAATATACTTTTATTCTTAAGACTAGTTTATAGTCTCTTTCTATAATAAGTTCTACTTTATAGTAAAAATAGAGAACATTAGATTTCTTAAAAGACTTCTTAGATAAGAAAATACTTCTAAGAAGATAAAATATAAGAAGTAGCTTATATAGAAGGAACTCTCGAGAGAAGAAGTTTTTAAGAATTCTCTTTACTTTTATTCTTCTTCTTAGTTTATACTATAAAGTAGTTTCCTAGTTCTCTAGTATAATATCTTAAATACTCTTAAAAAGATAAAAACTAAGATTAATATTTCTCTTCTTAAATAGCTTTTTAAAATAGTACTAAAGTTCTTTAGTTTAACTTTTTAGTTTAACTAGATAATAACTTAGCTTATAAAAGTAAAGTAAATAATAAACTAGATAAAGAAGAATAATTTTTCTTTTAAATATCTTAACTTAGCTCTTCTTTTAACTTCTCTATTCTTTATTCTTAAGAGTATAACTTATTATTTATAAAAAGCATCGTTCTATAAAAGAAGAAGAGATACTAATAAAAAGAGATTTAACTAGTTTTATAAGAATAAGATCTTTAAGAATATAAAATAAGTAGAAAATAGAGATATATATAATAAGTTTACTAGAAGATTAGATAAGTATAAGAGAGTAAATAAGTAAGTAATATCTAATTAAATATCTATAAATATAATAGATTAGAAGTATTATATATTATTACGTTTATATATTTCTATCTATCTATCTATCTATCTATCTATCTATCTACTCTCCTGTCTACTCTCTAATACTATACTCACCTATATAAACTTTTGTTTAATTGCTTGATTTATCGTATATGATCGTGTACTCCCGGGACGGAGTCGGATAGCGGGTCGGCCTTGGCGTCAAACATGCCAAGAACGGCCTGCAGCCGCCTCGGCGCTGCACATTTAGCACATTTAGCCACTTACGTCACAGCACTGCCAAGCACAGAAAGTTTATTCCGTCCTTGTAGAGCCACCTACCTTCGGTGACTTCCCCGCTTTCAACCCACCGCCAACGCCATTCAGCCCACACAAAACCTATCCCACTCTCACACCAAATTTGACATATTCACAAATAATTAATTATTTACCATATCAACCAGGACTAGGCGCTTTGGCGGAGTGGTTAACGCGATGCCCTGCTACTGATTAACTCGGTCAAAGCCAGGCATTTCTTTCGGGAGCAAGAGTTCGGTAGGTCCCCATCCTCTCGATTGAGTAAACAATTACTAACAATTCCCCTAGAATCTCTTAGGCGTCGTCTAATTCTCTTTTTGATTCTTTTTTGCTGATTCGGTGTTGAATGGGGTGTTCTCTTTTGAAGGTGGAAGATGATTGGGGAAGTAGCGGTGTGACCGGAGTTACTTAGACTCGTTGCATTTTCTCCTTTTTCTGCTGATGGCTTGAGAACAGGAACAGCTGAAGTGACTTTATGCTTCGTTTCTCTGGCATGGATGACACGATACTTTGGAAATTGGATGACACGATACTTTGGAAATTGGATGAGTAAAAACACTAGCGTTGATAGGAATTTATTTTAATATTTTCTGGAAAAGCATGTAAGTAAGATTGTTCTCGAGAACGGGAAATTCAATTCCAGAAGTAACTACAGTAATGAGTTAGAATATAATCTTAACAAGGATTTAAAGAGAAACATCGAGGGTTACTTACTCAATGGAAAATGGAAAATTCGCGGAGTCTTCGAGGGTTTTTCTTTCATTCGTGGGTTATCTACTAATAAACGCTTGATAAATTTTAGTTGCTGTTGGTAGGTAGGTTGGTAACCTGCAGAGTGACATCCCAAGAGAGACAGAAGCAGAAACAGAAACAGAAACAGGTAGGAAGCAGCTAAGTTTATAAACAGATTATAAACAATTGAGCTAGGGACTTTCATTTGGCGGGAGGTTGAGAAGGGGGTTTCTTTTCATGTGATGTAGTAGCTTACTCGAAGAATGACGGCTTACTCGAAAGAATCGCAAAGGCGGGTGCTCTCTATTCATGGTTGGTAACATAGGACTCCTATCCAGCAACGGGAAATCCCTTCTTGTAAGTAATGAATACTCAAGCTTTGCGAAACTATAGAAAAGCAAAGTCCAGGTGTCTGGCCAAGGAGAGAGATAGTTTAGGGGAAATGTTTGGTTTCCCATGGTGACAAAGTTTCATTCTCTCTATGATGAGAAATCAATAATGATTGACATATCCATCAACATGCTGTACGGAATTTGACTTTTAGTGGCTGTACCCGACGGGAAAGAAATCTTTTGAGGTTTTGGAATAGGGGGAAAAGATAATTATGTTTTTCGTGCTTTTGGGATTCTGGCGGCTGAAGGGATGCGGCACAAAACAGGAGAATGTTGGATTTCTAAACACAGCAATATGGCATCGGACTTTTAATTAACAACTTGACAAGCTCTACGTTATACGGAAGAAAGTCTTTCAACGAGACATCGGATCTTTGGGGCTGGTGGGGATGAACCTGGCTCGATTCTAGGGTGGGATGCCAGGAATAGGTAAGTAGTCGTGATGGAGTTTCGGACGAACCCCGCGAACTGGGGCTGGGGTGAGCATCGTCTGTTTTGTGTGTCGCAATCCTACTCTTTTAGGGAAGGCTTAGACGAAGAAGCTTTCAATGCCATGAATTCGGTGAGGTTTAGCCACAGAGTGTCCTTGTACCCCGTACTTTATTGCATACGGAATTCATCAACGAACAAAAATGCCGATATCAAATTCGCGACCTTAAAATCCCGAATAGATCTGGAACGCCACACGCTTGGTGTCGCAGAAGCATGACACCTCGATGGCTCGGGGAGATCTCTCACCTTTCCAACCACTTGAAGATTCCTTCTGAGGCCTCTCCACGTCTCTCGAGTCTCGACTGCGATGACTTCCCCGAGGTCTGAAGATGGACATTCTTTGCACGGCCTTATCCCATGTGTACGATCATCACCCGGGTGTTGTTGGTGGTGGGAGGGGAACTTGGTGGTGACCTCGGGAATAGCATCAATTATGCTGCGACGACACGGCTTCCTTCAATATGCGTTCGCAGGCGGATGGACGAATGAGGCTGGAATTCTTCAACCAAATCAAGCCCAGATGAGCAACCCCTTCAAACCTCCATTCTTTCATAGCCTCTGCTGGTACACCAATCGTCGGCCATCACCTGCTCCCCTTTTCTCCTTGCACCCTCGGATTGCCCGGGTCTTGGAGGCGAGAGCAGGCGCTATTTTCCTTATTCGGGCGATTTCATGAAGTTATCCAGCCCTCTTCAATGCCGTTGCCCTCTCGTCCCGGGTTGGTCACGTCTCTCCTATTTATCCCCATCTGTTGGTCCGTATCGTTGGTGTCTGGAAATGAGGGTTTGGCGGGCGCAATGCACGACGGTCATTGGCTTCTGCCCCTAAGGTAATTGCGGTGGACAGGTCTCTAGTTTCAAACATTCGCTTTGGGCTGAGATAACGGTAACGGTGCACTACTAGTACAGCCTGGACTCTGCACATCTCGGAGCTTCATATCGAAACGATTGAATTCTTTGCCTGCTGCCGGTACTCAACCCCGGATAGTGGCTTGGAAAGGCCATGAAACAACACTCCTTCAACAGATGACGAGAAGCTCTGGCATGGCAGTTGAATGGTTCTGACGGGACCTTCTGCAGCTGCTCTCGACCGGACCGCTTGACTGTCCTGCCAAAGGCCTAAGAGTCTTGACTCCCGTCCTTGGGCCTGCCACGCCACGCCACGCCACAGCATGTCAGTCAGCGCAGTCGCCCTCGGCTTTTCGACAGTGGTACTGGACTACTGGTACAGTACTGTTTCAAAGGCATTGATGCACCGCTTGGCCCCTAGGCCCTGGCTCACCACACTGTCAAAAAGGAGAATTGACCCCCTGCCACGCCTTTCAGGGCCCTGCAAATCAACCAAGCAAACGCGCGCCATTCTGCCATTCTGCTGATTGGATTCGTGTTCCACGCTTCGCTCCATTTCCACTCACGTCGGGCCTGTCTGTCTGACTTGGCGCCGTCTCACTTGGCGTCCATCGCCAACGCCTTGTAGAGACGAGACATGAAATTTCAGGTTCAGCCTCCATGGAGCAAGTTAAACTGGGGACGCGGTACGCTGGTACCAAAACACTTATTATACTCATGGGACCCTCCTGTTTGTTGTCTCGTTGATCTACTTCTTTTCCGTTCATTTACTTCTTTTTTCAATCTTTTTTTAACTTTATCAAAATGCACTTCTTTTCCCTCCCAGTTGTTGTTTCTTTCCTTTTAGCTTGCTCAACAGTCGTTACATCCTCACCCACAGCCAGTCGAGGCAAGAAGAATGGTGCCGTAGTCGCGGGGCTTGGTCTCCCAATCTCCAACCCAGATGCCGCCAATATCATCCCAAATAGCTACCTCGTAGTCTACAACGCCAATGCCTCCGATTCCGTCGTCGAGGCTCACCAAACCTCCATCATGTCCGCCATGCGAAAACGAAGCTTGTCAACGAGAGGGACCGATGGAAGGATACTTTCAACGTCACTCCAGCCATACTCGATAATGGGATGGAGGGCGATGGCTTTGGAGGCCGACGACGCCATGATTATTGATATCGCGTCAAACTCGGATGTCAAATATGTCGAGGCCGACACAAAGGTCCAACTCACCTCGTTGGTTAAACAGACGAATGCACCTTTAGGATTGGAGCGTATTTCACACATAGCACCTTCGACCGATGGATATGTTTTTGATAACTCGGCTGGTTCCGGAATCACCGTATATGTTGTGGACACTGGAATCCGAACCACCCACTCTGAGTTTGCCGGCCGAGCAACTTGGGGAACTAATACCGTAAACACAAATGTAAGCCTCTAACCCTCAGTTTTTCAGCAATTTCAAGGCTAAAATTTGCCAGAATACCGATGAGAATGGACACGGAAGTCACGTATCTGGAACAATTGGAGGTGCTACCTTTGGTGTCGCAAAAAATGCGAGTCTCGTTGCCGTCAAGGTTCTCGATGCCACAGGAGGAGGAACCAACTCAGGTGTCATCAATGGTCTTTCATTCGTCAACACCAATGTCACCGCCCGAGGACTCTCGGGAAAGGCCGTCGTCAACATGTCAGTTGGTGGATCTTTCTCGACCGCTGTCAACGCCGCTGTTGCAGCTCTCACCAAGAACGGAGTGGTTGTCGTCGCAGCAGCTGGTAACGAGAACGTCGATGCCGCCAACAGCTCCCCAGCCTCAGCAGCATCCGCAATCACCGTTGGTGCTATCGATGCCTCCACCGATGCCCGAGCATCATTCTCCAACTTCGGCCCCTCTGTCGATATCTTTGCCCCAGGCGTCAACGTTCAAAGCGTTGGAATTACCAGTGATACTGCCGTGAAAACCTTGAGTGGTACCTCCATGGCATGCCCTCACGTCACTGGTCTCGCCGCTTACCTCATGTCTCTCGAATCCCTCACCGATGTAGCTGCCATCACTTCACGCATGCAAGCACTTGCAACCGCAAGTGGATCGACCGTCACCAATCCAGGAAAAGGAACCACCAACGCTATCATCGCGAACAACGGAAGCGGAAAATAGAGGAAACGAACTCGGCGAGTATCGTTGTATACCCAAAGATCTGCACAGCATTACAGGCGCACATGCGTTTTTGCCATTTACATTCATAAACAAAAGATATCATAGATCTGCTTATCTTTGGGGGGTGGAAAACTGCACCCCGCCCATGTGCAGCGCGTTATGGAGTTTTGCTTATAGAGGGAATTATTTGTTTGATTTTGAAGCGATCATGAAATACCTCAAGAACAGCGGTTGATCACTCCCGCTTGTACATAGAATTATACCACCACCAGCTGGCCAAACTACCAGACGTGTTTTTTTTTTGACAATTCCCCTTTTTTCTCCTGTGCTCCTTGCTTATTCTCACATCTTCTCACACTTTCCCTCTGACCTCTTTCCCCCCAGCTTCTACAATACAAAGGAGTATATCTCCACTAAACCAAAACAAAACAATAACCCCCCCCTCCCCAAGTCAGTCCCACGATACCTTTCCAAAAAAACAAAAAAAAAAGAAGAAAAAAGAAACCCCCCAACAATTTTCCGGAAAATACCACCAGTGCACTATATTTGGACTCCACCCGGACTGACTGGAAGAACGAAGAAGACGATCATACTTACATACGGGTTTTTTGCCCAGCTTTTTGGGAATCCATCTAACTTAAAACGCGTTTCGGATTTTCCTGGCTGGCTGGCTGGCTGGCTTTGTAGTCCACCTGCACCTTTTTCTGTCCACCCTTTTCGCATTACCCCACTATCTATCTACCCCCACTATCTACCCCCACTAAATTTATACCTCCACTAAAATAAAGGGTTTGCGTGGCCCGGCCTGCGAGCTTGACAGGACAGGGGGAACAAAGGCGATCGATTTGCAGCAGCCTCAGCTACATTCACGGCCTTGGGTTGGCACTGTGGGTTGGAGGGGCTGAGACTATGACGTAGGAAAAAAAGGACCTGACTCGGGATCGGCCCGGGCATCGGGCCGGGGGGGGGGGGGGGGGGGGGGGGGGGGGGTAGCGCATTGCATTTTCCTTCGCATCGGATCTATTGTCAAGTTTCATCTCTTTCTTTTGTTGTTGCTGCTATTTAAAAGGCTATTGATTTTCTCGTGAATAGGGGGGGGGGGTGTCCTTATTTTTGGTTTTTTCTACGGGGTGTGGTTTGTTTCCCTTTTGTTTTGGGCGTGTGCAAGTTTTCAATCTTTTCAGGAGGTAGATGTATCTTGAGAGGAAGTGTGAGGGGTGTGGGAAGGGGCGTGGGAAGGGTGTGAGAAGGGTGTGAGAAGGGATGGTCGGTTTTGCTAGGTGAGCATAGATGCATAGATGCATATGTGTGGGAGGAAATTCTCCTAATTCTTGCGAGGTGTTGGGTTGTCACTTGTGGTACGGGTTGGCCTTTTTCGTCTTCAGTTCCCGCCCTTCCCTCTCTTGGTAGATGCAGATTGAGGAGTTGGTGTTGTTGTGGATGTTGTGGATGTTGTGGTGGAAGTTTGTTGGTTGTACACTACCTAGGACGGATGGGACGGCAGGAAAAGGGGGGGTGCGTAGTGTTGAATCATTGCTTCCGGATCGTTGGTTGGTGCAAGGAGATCTAGAACCAGAACCAGAACCAGGAGTCAGAAATCCTCTAGTGTTGATGAGCTACCTTCTCCGTGGGAGTTCGCTGCGATGTGAGTGTATGCTCTATGCGATGCTATCGTGATATTGCGCAAACCTCTGGAGTACTTCATTTTGAGCTTTGAGTCAAAATTTCCCCCCGCCAAGTCATTTTTAAGTAACACATTGAAGAATGACAATGGACTGAATGAGTGATTATCTGGAGGATTCAGGTGTCTTTAGATGGGGTGTTGCTCCTGCTTCTAATGCGTTCGTTTTATCTCTTCCGTGGATCGTTTACATGAAGATTCTCTCTTTCAACACAACTTTAAACAAAGTCATTAGTAGATGGTGCACTCAGACAAGCGCAACGTAAGCTATTCTACTTGGACTCGGATGGTACTTACCCTTCTCACCTTTGATACCTACGAGGAGGAAAGTCATCCTTGAGCAAGCGAGCTTATTAGAAGGGGAAAAAATATTCACACTCCTTTCTAATCATCTAGATGTTTGATTTCCAACGTGGATGCTGCTTGATTAACTTCGATTGCCAGTCTTTCCGGGTTACTTGAATCTCTTTTGAGGATCGAACGAGAGGATTCTCGCGTGCCTTCCCCATTGGCGGAGTTGCTATTGTACCTACCTACCTTTATATAGTATTGTATAAATTAAATTCACTGATTCCTAAGAGTTTCGAGTTGATGCAAACATCGTGCTCTTAATGGTATGCTCATAATGGATGTTTGGTACCTAGGTGGCCTAGGCTAATGAAGTCGAATAAGCTGATATATCATTTTTTGGTGGGGTGTATCACAGGATGGTCGTATCGAACGTAGTTTCGTTGTCTTGCCCTAGTCGAGTCTCAAAAGAAAGGTAGATTCAATATGATCAATGTGTGGTATGTAAAACGTCTGCTAAAGAGAAGAGGAGAGTGCGGAGCACTTTCGTAACTATATACAGGTCCGCCAGGTCACGTGTGCACCCCACAACAGGGTGGGGG